>JAODAL010005023.1:0-148650 GCA_025379985.1 Phyllomedusa bahiana
TTTTTTAAATCTAAAGAGTGTTATTTTTTTTTGTAGTTAGAAACGGATTAAGGGTTAAATATTTATTGTAAGTTTTTAATATGTTTAAAATAAAGATGTATTTATTTTTAGTTTGGGGGGAATTTTTTTTTTCGTGATGGGGTTTTTTATACCCTGATCAGGATTTTGGATAAACTGGAATATTTTTTTTTTATTCCCCCTCTCTAAGGCTTTTCACACGGCTTAAAAGGGGACATTTCAGTCGTAATTAGGGCCCGGGAGTGCGCAAATTACGGCGGAATAGTCCAGTCATTAGGGTAATCCACAGTTCTCAAGAGAACTATGGATTACGTCCCCTCCTTGTTCGGCAAATCGCCGAGGGGGGAGATAATTGACATGTAAATTTTATAGGTGTATACGCCGCTGGTAATGCAAGTCAAGGGGGCCCGGCGAAGTGCCGCCCCCTCCGCTCCTGGCCCACCCGGCACAAACGCCCTGCAAATACACCGTGTGAACATAGCCTAAGGGTGCTTTTTTTTTGCGTTTTTTGATTCTTATTTTGGGACGATTTGCGCGCCCAATACACCACTAAATAAGTATCCAAAACACGTGAACACTTCCCATTGACTACAATGTAAAATTATTGTACTCAAGTATTTCATGGTGCATACTATCCGTGCCAGCAGAGAATACTACAATGTACAAGGCAGAAATCTGCCCCGGGCAACCTGCAACGTTTTCTCGTTCAAATTCAGAATTTGAAGGAGGAAGCTAACGCGGTTTTAGAGCAGACATGTCTGCACCTAAAATATTTTGTGTGTGAACGCCCCTTGCCATATTTTTATTTCTAAACTACAGTACAAAGCCTTTTAATCATTCAGTGTTAAAATTCTTGCTCTTTTCTTGCCCAGTGTAAGGCTAGGTCTACACAGCACAGATTTTTCACCGTCCGGTATAAAATTCGGCAGAATAGGCAACGTGTTGTATACTCCGCCAGATTGCTGGCAGATTCCCCCTAAATTTAAATTTTAGGGGCCGACGGCAAACCCGAAAACCGTCTGATTTTGGGCAGCATTGTGACGTGAGCTGTGTAGACGTAGGCTAAAGGAGGACTTGCTCTTCAAGTCAAAGATGGCTAGTGAGCATTGTGCCAGCCTTATTAGACGTCAACCAGCTGTTAACTAAAAGCAAAAAAGTGGCATAAAATCAAATTCAAGTTGGGCAGAGTTCATCCCCCCCCCCGTACCGCATGCAACAACACCCCAGCCCCGGGTTGACCAAAAGGGTAGCTGGAGAAATAGCAGTATCGCTAGCAAACTCGCGTGGCTGGTGGCAGCTGCATGCGGGTGCGGTTTCATCCACATTTACCTCCTGATGCATAGAAATAGCTATTTAAAACCGTCTATTTAGATTCAGCAGGCAGAGGAGTCAGTAGAGGCATGCACAATGTTTTTAATTATTTGTTGTTTTTCCTCGATTTCGGTTGGGGCCCCCCCAAAGTTAGTCAAAAATGATGTAGGTGTGGTTTTAGTTCTTTTCCACTTGTTTGGAAGCCAGTTTAGATTGGTAAATACATGAATCATAAAACTAAACCCACGTAATGGTTTGTATTTTAAAAAAACCCCTTTTTCTGCCCAAATTTTCTGTCTTGCTTTAGTTTTAGTTGTTCCTTACATAAACAGAAATTTCGGGGAGCCCGGGGCGGACCAAAACGGAATGGGAAGTTTACATTTAAACAATTTTAAAGGGGGTTTTCCAAGCTTTTAAAACCCCTCCCTACCACATCCCACTAAAATAGAAAACGAACCTGTACTTACCTCTCCCATCACCACTGTTCCAGTGTGGTCCCCCGTCCCTCACTGATGCCCAATCATGTTCATGGGACCCAAATTGTTGCTGAAAACCAACCCCTTGGCCTTTTCCCTGTACAGGGGTTTCAGTGACTGGCTCCCAAATCTGTTTTTAAGAAGGCAAGCTGTTTTCCAGACCGGGCATTGTCAAAACCATTTTAGTTAAAGTTCCCTTTTGGGCCCTTTTTTCCATGTAATTTTTTTTACTCTTTTTTTATTTTTTATTATTTTTTTTAATCTAAAGTCTGTGTGCACTTCTCCCTCACAGAAATGTATATATAGGTGATGTAAGTTTGTAAGGTAAGCTTTGCCGTCATCAGGGCTAAAAGTTTGTTTGTGGTGTTTTTAATGCTTTTTAAATATTTTATTTTGCTTTAAATTGTCTTTTTTTTTGTTCAATACTTTTATTTTACATATTGTGCCTTCATAACATCAGAAAAAGATATCTGTTGGGCATTTTTACATTATTGTCTCCCACCCCCTCGATATTAGCCCCAGTTACAGTGGAAATACGGGGAAAAAACACCCTGACCAAATCAGAGCTGACTATCAGCCCAAAAATAAAAAGGCGCAGTGGTCACATGACCAAGGCAGGGCTTCCTACTATCCTCTATATGGCGCTCACAGTGATGTGAAGGTCAGGGACAGTAATAAACCATCCCTGCCTTCTCAGTAGAGAGCCAGCGAATGCTGGTAGCCGGATCTCCCCAGTTGGTGTTCAGCTGCACGGTCTGCACGGACGTTCCAGAGATAACCTGCCACTGCCTGGACATTTATCCTATATAGCAGGCATTGTCAAACTGCAGCCCTCCAGCGGTTGGGAAACTACAACTCCCATCATGCATTTATATAATCTATAACAGTGGAAATAATAGGAGTTGTAGGTTCCCATCAGCTGGAGGGCCGCAGTTTGAGGATGCCTGCTATATAGGCATTTGGCATCTAATTAAAGAAATAATTCATAACTTATAGAACATATACAGAACATGATGGACATAAAGACGAGCATCGGTCACCCCTGATGGGTAGGGGAGCCGTCGGTGTGCGCCTCCTACTGGTTTGGGACTTAAAGCTTGTTTTTCTGTGCATCATGCTCTTTATATGTTATTGTGGTAATGGACAGGGGAATAGGTAAAGGGGGGTGCAGAAGTAGCAGTGACTACTGAGGCCTGAGGGTACTTCTGTTAATTTGATCATATAGTGATTGCAATATGCGGCATTGTATGACCATTATTATTATTACCACTTACAATATGTTGCTGTCGCTCGATCCTGATAATGTATTTTAATCTTCCAATAATATCAATATTTTGCAATAAATAAGATATGAAATTTTGTACACATGGGGCCGATTTAAAAAGTGACGCAGGGCCTTCAACTCACTCGGTCCTCCATGGATAGTGTTTTAATAATCCAGGGCGTGTATGCTTTGCAGAGCTCGGAGCAGAACCCACGGATTCAATGGGTAACACAACTAATGTGGATAAGCAGAAATATCCTCCGATGTCCCCACAAAGGGTTTTAAAAAACATATCCAATTTTAATAAAACCCTTTTTAAAAATCCATACGAAACCCACAGCACTAACGCGTTTGGGGTTTAACTAACCCTTACTCAAAAGCAGGTGGCAATCAAACAAAACTTACTTTTAACAAAAAATAACATCACTTTTACTCACAAAAACAAAATAAAAGAAAAAAGTTTTTATCCTATAAAATTATAATAAAAACATGTAGGCTATGCCAGATTCCAGGACATACAATGAAATTCCTGTATCAGTAATAATACAAAAGGTCATTTTAAAAATTAAGCCCAAAATGGCATCCTTAATTTGACTTAAAGATCCAATTGCCTCCCTTTAAACAGGCGCTTTTGAGGTCTCCCCCCCCTTGAACTAAAAAAACCCCCCTCTATCCCAAAAAGAGTGGAAAGTGTCTTAGTGCTGCGCCAAGCTTGAGTTCATGCTTAGGTTTGAAAGTGTCTCGCTGCACTACCCCCGTTTCCCCGAAAATAAGACATCCCCCGAAAATAAGACATAGTGCATTTTTTTGATGCAATTCGAGTTGGTGTTATGCTGATGTTTGGGTGATATACTACAGTTATTCTAAATGTGGATTTTTGTTCAACGTAAAAGGGGGAAATTTTTGTCATGGAAAAATTAAAATCCCCTAAAATAAGTCTTAGCTCAACTTTAGGGGCAAAAATTAATAAAGACTCTGTCTTTTTTTGGGGAAAGAAGGGATATAGAGTGTTTGTTTAAGACAAATGCAGTGGGGGAAAAAAGTGTCCACACAAATTTTTTTGTCTCAGCCTCGCCACTTTGAAGCTGGCATAGATTAGTGCACTATTTTTGCGAGCACCAGTCATACATGTGTCTAATCTTACGAATGCGACACGCCCCCTAAAAATTGGAGCAGACAAAAGCAATGAAGATGTTGGGACAGAGAGCTTGTTTTTGACGTTAATTTTTTTATGCATTTTTTATAAAAAAAAATTTGGTTTGAATTCCTCGGTTTTTTTTGTTTTTGTTTACCGAGTACTACAAAGCCATTAAAGGGCATGTATCGCTTCATCAGTTCGGCTGTTTTCTTGAAGCTTGATTTTCTCAGTTCCTGAAATCCAGGGGCGTTCCTTCTCCTCCCAGCTGGGTGTTTCTTAACTCAAGGGGGATAACATCATCCCCTCCCTTCACTGTTCATGCTCGCTCCCGAGTCCGTGTGCTCCCCCCACCCTCTCTTTGAGTCCACATGTCACTGTCCTCTCCCTATGCAGTCTTATTTTGTAAGAGCCGTTTACATACCACAGGCCTGCATTCAGTCTAGACAGTCTTCTATGAACTCAGAGCACTGATCTCTTCTCCTCTCACAGCTGGAGGTTTGTTACAGTTGAATCCAGTCTTCTATGAACTCATCCAGAGCACAGATCCGTCTTGGAGCATTAGGCACCAAGGCACAATTCTGCTGCTTTCCGATTGTAGACACAGCTGCAGTGTTATTGTGGAGCTGCTGGCTGTGCAGAGTGAATTGTTGCCGGCCCCTTATTCTGAGTGAAAGAGGCAGGAATGCTCCCGTGAATACGACCGGGGGGCCAGACAGAATGTAAATTAGTAGGGCCGTCAGCCAATGAAATGAAAGGAGGTGGAATCCGACCGGTACTGGGGAACCGTGTTTACAGAAAACGAAGATAAGGAATACTGTGAAAACAAGACAGCTTTGCAAATGACATCCAATTGCAAAGTTTCTTGTTTTCACTGTCCCCTTATTCTGAAGACCATTTATTGTAATGATACAACCTCTTTAATGGCTGCATTTTCCCTGCTAGGATTGTACCTATTAACAGTACAGGTGTGTGAAAGAAGTATTAGTGTGTGCTACCTATTTTTCTGCAATTGTGATTGAACCGGGTTGTGGAAATCCTATTTACTAGTATTGGAGACAGATGATTTTGCCACTGAATTCCTAAACTTGTGGACGGGGCCTACACTAGACCCACCTGTAATAATGAAAGCGTTTTGTTTCTGTTCTATAGGCCTTGGATGGTTTTTTTTTCGTGGTGAATCGTGAAGGGAATGTAGTGTTTGTCTCTGAAAATGTGACTCAGTATCTCCGGTACAACCAGGAAGAGCTAATGAATACCAGTGTGTATAACATACTACATGTTGGAGATCACAATGAGTTCATCAAAAACCTGCTGCCAAAGTCTTTAGGTAACCGTCATGTTTTGATTCTGTTCATTCTCATTGATTTCTTAGGGCATGTTCACACCGCGTTTTTGGACGAGGTTTTTCGGAGCGTTTCCTCGCCCAAAACCTGGTCCAAACCACATCAAAACCTCGCCTGAAACACGCTTCTTCAGACTAGGTTTTTGACGAAGCTTTGATCAGGTTTTGGACGAGGTTTTTACCCATACAAATGAATACCGTGCCAAAACCACACCGAAAACCGCGCCTACACCGCGCTTCATGAATTGACATGACACTTCTTTTTCATTGCTTCCAAAGAAGCGTGTAAAAACCTTGTCGTGTGTGAACTGCAACGAGGTTTTACATAGGAATCAATTAAATGAACTGGGGCCGTTTTGGGCGAGGAAACGCTCCGAAAACCTTGTCCAAAAACATGTGAACATGCCCTTTATTGTATACTGTTCCAGTTCAGAGAACTTCTGTGATTTTATGCGTTCTTCCTATGTTTCTGCACAGTTAATGGGGGACCTAGACGTAATAGCCATACCTTTAATTGCCGTATGCTGGTGAAGCCAATAGCAGAGTGTGAAGAGGAAACTCATGACAGCCGGGAAACACACCAGAAATATGAAACTATGCAGTGCTTCGCTGTCTCTCAACCAAAGTCCATCAAAGAAGAAGGAGAAGGTATGGTTACTGCGGGACTCGCTGGATAGGGAACTTTCAGCTTTTTCTCTCTAGATGACACGTCATATAATGTGCTAAACCTGTCATTATGACTTCAGTTTTACAAGGATCCGTCGCCTTTTCATTGTAGTCAGTGGGACGGTTCGGTTTATGTTGCCTGTAAACAAAGCGATCGTCCCTTTTATTTGATTTTTTTTTTTCTTTTTCGGTTTCCTCTTTTGAAGATTTACAGTCTTGCTTGATATGTGTGGCCAGAAGAGTTCCAATGAAAGAGAGACCTCCTCCTCCCTCATCCGAAACATTCTCAACTCTTCAGGACTTGCAAGGTCATTATCCACCGCGCTGCCATCACCGGTCTGTGTCAGAGACCTGTAAGCATGCTGCAGCATTTTAGGGCGTTATTTGCAAAGCTGCAACAACATTTCATTCGGGAAGTCAGTGAGGGCGCTTTCACACAGCGCAGTGTTGGTGCAGTTTTAACTGCACTGCAATTAAATTGCATTATTTCCATTAAGCTTTTTTCACTTATCTAAAATGTTTGAAAGCTAATCAACTAGTGTGTTTGTAATTCACAAGACTTCAAACACAGTCATTGATTAGTTACTTGACACACCTTTCTGAACAATTTAGACAACTGAAAGAAGCTTGCTGGTAATAAAGGCATCTTAAAGGGAACCTGTCACACTGGTTATGCCCCACTTGCTGAGGACAGCACAAGCTAGTGACAGACATGCTGTTTCCAGCGCTGTGTCCCTTATTCTGTAAGATGCTGCAGTTTTACAGGATTTAATGCTCAAACCTGCAGTTTTCAGCCATAAAAGAGTCAGTCAGTTTTTTATACCCCGCCCACCTGAGGCTAGCCCCACCCACCTGAGGCTAGCCCCACCCACCTCAACTGATTAACCTGTTACTTTGAATAGGTAGAAACATGTGAATAACTGTTAGTGGGCGGAGCTAGCCTTTGGTGGGCGGGGATAACACCTGCTCATGAATAAGATTTAAGGGGTAAATGCTCTAAAACTGCTGCATCTTACAGAATAAGGGGCACAGCGCTGGAAACAGCAGGTCTGTCACTGGCCTGTGCTGTCCTCAGCAAGGGGGGCATAATCTATGTGACAGGTTCCCTATAATGGGAGTGCAGGTAAAACTGCATCAGAACTGCGCTGTGCGAAAGCGCCCTAAAAGTTGTTGCACTTCTGTTGCGTTTAATGGGTCTTCCGTTTGACTGGGTTTACACAGAGCAATGTTCGTGTTAACGCACAAACATATTCATTTATATAGCGCTGTTCTATAGTGTTGTACAGTGATTGTCATTATTCACATAGGAGTCTGTGTTGTGTGGGTTCTGAATTTGCAGTCTAAGGCCGTGTTCACAGGGCTTATTCCCGACGGATTTGTGAGCGCAATCTGGCTCACAAATCCGCCGTGAATAAGGGGTAGGACGGGGGCGGGGCCGGAGCGCGGCGGGGGGCGCCGCTCCCCGGCCCCTTAGACTTGCATTATCCACGGCGCGTATTGCGCCTGGATAATGTGCATGTCACTTTCTCCCCGCCCGGCGGATTCGCAAAGCTGTGTGGAGCGACGGAATCCACTGTTCTCTATGAGAACTGTGGATTACCATAATGACTCCGACGGATTGGCGCCATACTGCAGCACAAATCCGGTGCACAGTACGGCGCCAATCCGCGGCAAAATAAGCCGTGTGAACGAGGCCTAATAATAATCTATGGCCCCCATTGTTCCAGTTTTTACACAGAAGAACGTTGAGGAGTTTTCTCGGACTCCATGATAGAAAACATTCATGGTGTATTTATTAAATGCGTCCTCACACCATCGTTTGCTGCAGAACGGTCTTCTGAGAGAGTACTAGGGTGCAAGAAGGCTCCAGATGGACTGCAATACTGGTATACTGCTAATTATGTCGGGCATCCAAAATGCAGTCTGTGAGCCATTGCACTTTATTAGGTCTAAGTCAGACATTCAGTAAAGAAAAAACTCAAGCCAGGGAGAAGCTGCACATTGGACTCCTCTCTCCCAGCCGCAGTAGTCCCCCCCGTCCCCCCGTCCCTCCCCATACCCAACCCAACTTTCAGTTTGTTACTCTGAAACACCGTAGCTTTTCAGAGTAAAACCCACATTGCTGGGACTGGGCAACCTGCAGCTATTTCATGCTTCCTGTTACTCGGGCAGCATGAACCAGCAGACGGGTTTCCTTTAACTTTTGTAACAATTTGTATTATAATAGCTCTATTGTGGGATCAGACCTAATGAGCTGGCCTTTACTTCCATATGTATCAGCAAGTCACAGCCACCCATGACCTTGTCTCCAGATCCCTCACCAGTTGTCCATCCTTGGCCACTTTTGGTAGGACTTAACTACTGCATGTGGGAAACATCCTGCAGGACTTGTCATTCTGACCCGGTCATCTGTTCATCACAATTTATTCTTCGTCAAAGTCCCTCACATCTTTACACTTCTCTGTGAAGAAAAAAACATTTATGGTGTAATCACTTTATACGGCCTCTCAGAAAGTGCATAAGTGCAGAAAGGCTCCAGATGGAGGGACATATTGCAGGTTATATCGTGGACCCTAAGGCTATGTTCACACGGTGTAAATTTGCGCTTACTACGCGTTGAGATGCACGCCACAATTCCGGTAATCCATAGCTCTCATAGAGAACTATGGATTAAGCCTCGTCCCCCCGTGCGTACAATACGATCGTGCATACCCCGATGGTATTGTACGCACAGGGAGATAAGTGACATGTTATTATGCGCGGCGAGTAATGCATGTCATTAGGGCCGGCGGGCTGCCCGCCACCCCCTCGTGCTTTGGAAATATGTGATGATCAGCGCGACTCCCAATACACCTGGCGTATTGCGGAGCGTACTGTACGCACCGCAATTACGCCGTGTGAACATACCCTTAATGCAGTTTGCATGCCATCGCACTTGGCCTTGTCAGACATTTTGCAATGTGTAGCACCTGTTTTGTATGTATGGATTGGTATATTGTAATAAAGGGCGACATGTATGAATTCGAATGCATACTTTTTTTTTACTTGGCGCCGACACCACAGTTCTAAATAGATATAGAAGAGTGTAGAATACAACAGTTTTTTGCGCATTACATAGAGCTTAATGCGCCATACTTTGTATGGGCATAGAGTATAATGCGACAAACTTGGCGCACTAAGTTCTATGTAATGCGCCAAAAATCTGTCGTATTCTACACTCTTCTATATCTATTTAGAACTGTGGTGTCGGCGCCAAGTAAAAAAAAAAGTACGCATTTGAATTCATACATGTCGCTCTCTTAATGTTTCAATGCTCGGATTATGAAATTCTGAGAGTGTAGAATACGACAGATTTTTGGCACATTACATAGAACTTAATGCTCCAAGTTTGGTGCATTACACTCTATGCCTATACAAAGTTTGGCGCATTAAGCTCTATGTAATGCGCCAAAAATCTTCATACTGTCATATTCTACACTCTTCTATATCTATTTAGAACTGGAGTGCCGGCGCCAAGTAAGAAAAAAGTATGCATTCAAATTCATACATGTCGCCCAAAGTGTTTTTGTTTAATTAAAAAAAGTTTTTTGTACATACAGTAAAATTCCTATGATCTAGTAATCTGTTGACCACCATCGTGCTGCCCTATTGGACTATTCACACATACATCCCAAGACAAATACATACATTCTTATTTACTTGCCTTAGCTGTTGGCCATTCCAATTGCAGACCCCACGCAAACAGTAAATATTTACTGATGGAGTATATTGCTTTCTAGAGTCACAACTATTTTGTCCTTTCAGGTAAAATAACCTCTCTGGACACAAGCACCATGAGGGCGCTAATGAGACCAGGCTGGGAGGATCTAGTGCGGCGGTGTATTCAAAAATTCCATTCTCATGATGGCGAATTGTCTCTCAGCAAAAGGCATCACCAAGAAGGTAACCGTTTTCATACTTGCATAATGAAAGCTTTGAAATGGGATGTACATTTCGTGTGATTTTTTTCCTAAAAAGAGGAGCCTGTCCTACGGAACATGCTATCTGATCTGCGGGCATCATGTGATAGAGCTGCTGACTAGATTGATATATAGTTCTGTGGGGAAAGATTCAATGGAACTTAAAGGGGTTGTCTTATTACATTGATTCATCTCACCTCAGTCCTGTTTTCTTGGTTTCACTTTGAATTAAGGGGCGTGTTTACTGGTTCCTACTGGGCTGCAGGAGAAGCCAGGTCTGTAGCTATAGCAAACAGTACTAAGAGCCGATCAGGATATATCAAACAGGTCTGTAGCTATAGTGACCTGAGGAGCTGATGCAGCCCATACAAGAAGGGATATCTAGTAATAGGTAGGACACTGTTAATGGACATATATTGCAAAGTGACTTGTTTTTGCAATATCTTTAACATAAAAAGCAATCCCTGTAGTGAGACGAGCCCTTTAAGGAGTCCAGTAGGTGGAATTATCAGTGTCTGACAGGTATCTCTGTATGCACACTCAAATAAGGAAGCCTTTTAATCACTGATAACACCGCCTATTGGACTCCTTAATCCAGAATAAGCAGGGATTTAAATTAATAAATACAATGTCTACAATTTTTCCCCCCACAAAACTATATATCCTTTTGTCAGCTCTTCCTGCTCGGTAACATGCTTCCAGCAGATTAGATGCGTTCAATTTGATAGGTTCCCTTTAAATGTTCAGAGATTCACCATTCTTCTTCTTTTCAATTACACTCCCTCCTCTCCATAAAGAAACACAGCTAGTGTTGTTTTCCATGGTATATTGTAGAAGGGCAAGAGCCACAAATACAGATGCCCTAAATGCACATTTATGCCCATGTTACCAGTATGTACAGTCTGCAGTTCAATAGTTTTAGGGTATGTTCACACGGCGTGTTCAATACATTTTTGCATACATTTTCGATTCGACAAACGCATTCTAAAGCATTAAGTGAAATGCATCCAATACGCAGGTGCCTGTTTGTATGTGTTTTGGCTGCAGCAGAAATGCACTCTATAGTTTTAAATAGGGCGTCTGCTGCGTCAGATGGATCAAGAAGTGACATGTCAATTCTTTGAACGGATCCGAAAGACGCAAGTAATCACTCATCTGAACGCCAATGTGTGTTTTATATTGAAAGCAATGGAAATCACACTGCACATTGTTACATGCGTGTTTGGGTCCAAAACACGGATCCATACGTGCATCTAAAATCGTATCAAAAACATATTGAAAACGCCGTGTGAACATATTGAACTGCTGACTGTGTACATACTGGTAATATGGGCATGAATGTGGCTCTTGTCTTTCTACCAAATACCATGGAAAACAACAACCCTTAGGGCTCGTTCACACGGCTTATTTCAGAACGGATTTGCCGCCGTATTTAGGATGGTAAATCCGTTCCAAAATCAGTTACAAATAAGTAACAGGCCATTTAATATGGTTTCCAGTGGGAAATACGTGTCGTCGTTCAGACGAGACGTATTTCCGTGGTGGCTGGAAAAACAATGGTCCTGTCCCTTATTGAGCCGGATTTTGCGACAGATTCACCCCATATAGTGAATGGGGCTTGTGAATCCATCGCAAAATACGTGCGACACTTTAGTGACACTTATTTCACACTGATTTTCAACTGATTTCTTTACGGATTTACAATCGGAAATCCGACGTGAATCCGTTCTGAAATAAGCCGTGTGAACGAACCCTTCTCACAGTCCTCTCCTCATCTTCTAATGTCCTGTTCATGTATCAAGAATTGCCACATGTCACAGTCAGTGTCCGACTGGGGTGCCTGGGGCTCACCAGTGGATGTCATTGGGTCCATCCTACAGTTACTGTACATGACTTCTTTTGCAATACTCCCTGAAAAGCAGCCTCAGGCTCGCCTTGCCCAGTGGCCTGTTTCTCCTTTTCCCCCATTGACCAGTCTGAGTCCGGTCACAGTGCTCCTTGACATTTTTACGATGCTTTAATCATGTCTAAAAATTCCCATCTTCACTGTTATGCGGTGCATTGTGAATGCTTTAGAGTAATAGATTGGTAGTCCACATATTTGTAGGAGAATACAAATCTTCGTGCTGTAGGACAAATGGGATACCATGTCACCAGGTTACTTCACAAGAGAGCTGTAGATGTTTCCCTGTCATTGACGCAGTTGTCACTTAAGATCATTTTGTCGCACATGTAGAGCACAGATTAACTGTATGACAGGAGGAAGCCAGGAAGGAAAAAAAACAGGACTGACGATCATCTCAATATGAGAATCTCAGGCCGAGGGCACACATAGCTGGATGCGGGTTGTGCTGCAGATTTCAATTTGAAGGTTTTTCCTTGCGGTAAAATTTCCCCGACACATGGAGAGGATTTTTAAAATCTATATGTATATTTGTAATTTGTTGTGGATTTGAAGTGTGGATTGTGCACCACAAATAAGCCCTATCTGTTAGATATTGCGCTGCTTCTTTATACAACTAATTAGGCACGGTGATGTAGATTGCAGTGATGAGCCCTCTTTGCAATACAAGAGTGTAATACTACTTCTTGTATTCAAAGGATGTTCCAACCATATCATATTAAAGAAGATAGGGAGGGGGAGACAAAAGACAGCGCACCCTAGTGCAATAAATGGGGTTTCCACAATAGTAATTGTTAGTATATAACAAATACACTCACCTTTGGGAGTTGTGCAATACGAGGCACAACACTCCCTGGAGCTTCAAAATAAGAACAGGGTCATAGAAGGTCCGCTGCAGCTTGTGCTGTGGCAATCCGTTTCCCAGCTTTGAGATATCGGAGCAAAACTGTCCGTGAGGTCTACTCATCAGTAAACCTCCTACCGCCACAGAGAAGAATCAGCGCTGGACCTCTTATTTTAAAAAGTTGTTGAAGTGCCAGGTGCACGAAACGCGTCTTCCAATAAAAGCAACAACTTTTTAAAATAAGAGGTCCAGCGCTGATTCTTGTCTGCGGCAGTATGAGGTTTACTGAAGAATAGACCTCACAGACAGTTTTAACCATATATTGACATGGGAAGGTTGATTACAGCGTTGTAAACATTTCCTCCATTGGCATCTATTGTATATGATGTATTGTTTTGTCGTTGTACAACATGCGGTGTTGTATACTGTTCCTCTCTAGGGGACCCGACCGGCGCTGCAAAGCTTGTGCAATTAGTCCTCTGTCCGGCCGGGCTCTCAGGAGCACGCGTAGGTGCGCCTGTGCTGTTTCACTTACATACATTTTTACACTGAGGACATACAATGTGTAACTTCATGGCCCTTGGAACCACACTTATCGTAGTGTGAGAATTGAACCATAACGCCACCGACGCAGATAATTTCTGACAATTTATCGGGAGTGCACACGCAGAGGCATGAGGCCAGGGTTATCACGATGCCTAGCTTGCATGCAATGCCCCTCTAAGTGGGATTCTGCGCCCCATTTTAATGTACTGGAGCCCACAATAGGCCACAAGCAGGGCTGGAGATGTGAAGGTGGGAACACCCCTTTAGCAAATACAACCACTATAGTGAAATGTAAAATTTATTAAAAGTGCAAATCTAGCTCTTGTAAAGCATGCGGACTTTACCCTGGTATTGGCATAATCTCACCTCTTAATATTGCCTGCCTCTCTTCTTCCTTCAGTTCTCAGGGTAGGGCTTGCATTAAGTCCTATATACCGGTTTTCATTGTCTGATGGCACAGTCGTTGCTGCCCAAACGAGGAGCAAGCTCATCCGTTCTCAGAATACAAATGAACCTCAGCTTGTAATATCCATACACATGCTTCAGAGGTAAGGACCTATGTCATCTGTGAGTTGGTACAATGCCTGTTTATACTATGATAAATGAGCAGATTTTGATTGGGAGGGTTGACTCGCTCATGTGCCCTCATGATTTACAGTAAGTATGCTAAATAACATATCCCTGCATTGAATCCTAATGGACCATTATCATGACTGATTCTGTGTTTGTCGTGAGTTACAGGTGCAAAAAGGATCAGGGGGTAGGGTTCCCGAGACCCCGATACCAAGTGTATGTATTTCTGTAAGCTTTTAGGTTGAGAGCCTGTCCGTGAAGATTTACTACACAGAGGTCTTAAATTACAGCAGTTGCATAACAGGTGCTAAGTTGTAGCTGAGAATCTATAGTTAGCTGCTTCCAGATTGTCGTCCCTTCTACTTCACTTTTGTAGTAGGTTTATTGTTCTGTGGAGTGACTTGTTTTACAGAGACCAAACTGACGTGGATGCTCTTTTTTTTCCACAATTTGCTCTGATCAGCCATAGCATTAAAACCGCCCTCAGTTGATAACACCCATTTGACAGATTCTGTAGTGTAGGAGAAATAACAGAAACAGCACAACACAGGATTAGAAGAGAAGAAGCTCCAGATTTGTAGTTTCACAGGGATTTACTAACACAGACATATTGGGAGATGTCCCCAAACGCCCCCAGTTCATAACATGGTTTCCTATGGGAAACCGCGTTACTATTCGCGCGGCTTTGGTGCCGCGGCCTTGCTGCGGGTGTGTGAGAAGTCTCCTGTCAATTCTGACAGCGAGTCTTCAGAGCGGCGGCCGCCTGTTTCGGCGCGGTTGGGACGCGATTCTCGGCGCGGTTTTTGCCCTGCCTACTAATTTGTATGGGGGAAAACCTCACCGCCAACCGTGCCCCAAACCGCACAGATAACCTCGCCACGATTGCGCTGCAAAACCGCATTGGGAGACGCGAGGTTTGGATGAGGTATTGGCCGCGGCAACCGCGCCGAGACCCGCGTTCAAACCCGCAGCGAAATCCGCCGTGTGAACCATGCCTTAGGCATCAGTAGAATGAGAAGGCATGATTTATTTTTATTTTTTTTTAAAACACTGGTTTTTTTTGTCTCTTAGAGAACAGAATAATCTATGTGGAATGAATCAGGACATGACTGGACAGAACATGGGTAAGACGTTGGACCCTGTCATATCCAACAGCCCGGCTCATCAAACAGTCTGCAGTGGGAACCCTGTTCATGACTTGACCATAAGTTGAAATATGATTTATGCCATAAATGGCCCAAAGGAACAAATGGGCTTGTCAGCTGGAAGATACGTTGGCTCGGGAGGGATGAACCATGTCTCCAGCATGCAAGCTACCACTCCTCAGGGTAATAACTATGCACTCAAAATGAATAGCCCTTCACATGGAAGTCCTGGCATGGGCCAGGGTCAACCTAACTCTATGCTTTCCCCAAGGCATCGTGTCAGCCCGGGAGTGGCAGGAAGTCCTCGTATTGCACCCAGTCAGTTTTCCCCTGCAGGAAGCTTGCATTCCCCTGTGGGAGTTTGCAGCAGCACAGGAAATAGCCATAGTTATACCAACAGCTCCCTCAATGCACTTCAGGCTCTTAGTGAAGGCCACGGTGTTCCCCTTGCACCACCCATGGCATCACCGGACCTGAAAAGCGGGAATGTACAAAATTCGCCAGGTAGCATGAATCCACCCCAGCTGAGAAAAATGGGGAGTGTGGACGCTAAAGAATCTTTTGGGCTTTATGGGGAGCAGCCTGAGGGTGGAACCGGGCAAGCAGAGACTAACTGCCGCTCATCGGACCAGAAGGATTGTAACGAGAGTATGGCTCCTGGTGGTGACAAAATAGACGGTCAGAGCAGATTGCTGGACAACAAAGGCCAGACAAAACTACTGCAGTTACTTACCACCAAATCCGACCAGATGGAGCCCTCACCACTCAACCCTTTGGGAGATACAAACAACAAAGACTCCTTGGGACACTTTGCAGCCAATAGCATGTCTGCCTCAGCACATGGAACCTCACTGAAAGAGAAGCATAAAATTTTGCACAGACTTTTGCAGGACAGCAGTTCCCCTGTGGACTTGGCCAAGCTTACAGCTGAGGCCACTGGGAAAGAACTGAATCAGGAGTCCAATAGCACAGGCCCTGGCTCTGATGTTACTATAAAGCAGGAACCGGTGAGCCCCAAGAAGAAAGAAAATGCACTACTTCGTTACTTGTTAGATAAGGATGATAGTAAAGATAACCTAGGGGATCTCACGCCCAAGCTGGAGCGCTTGGAGAACAAGATGGACCCTTCGAATTGCACCAAGTCGGCAACTATAAAGGTTGAAAAAGAGGAGCCTGGATTTCCATCTGATCAGGTAGGAACAGGTCAAATGTGTTCTTCCAGAATGCTTGCTTGGGGGTTTGCTTCAGCTGAATGTAATACAAGTGTAGGATCTCACGGTGTCATATATTGGTGTATAAAACACCCATCAAGAAATGTCCCAGTGTTTTCCCAATAATACAGTGCGAATTGCAGCTTATATTTTTACCAATGTGGTTTCCACTTTTTTCTGCCCGTATTCATTGCAGAAAACATATCAAGAGCCATGTCCTAAAACACAGTATAATCCATGTCAAGAAGAAAGCTAGTTGCACAGCAAAAATTGCAGGGTGTCCCTTGGATTTCTGCTGCGTATTTCCTTTTTTACATTTGTATTTAGGAAAAGTTTAGATAAGGTTAAGTGATAGTATAATAAGTTATAGTGACCAGGATTCTGGAGAAGGGGCGTTGATCCGGGGATTTGTTCTGATTCCCAGGTTGGAGTCGGGAAGGAATTTTTTGCCTAAAATGAAGACAGTTGACTTCTACCTCATGAGGGTTTCTGCTTTCCTCTGGATCAACACTATAGCACAATAGGCTGAACTAGATGAACATCTGTCGTTTTTCGGCCTTAAAAACTATGTAACTATGAAGATAAACAGTTTATTGATATAACTTATATAGTACAGGATTCTTTGGATTGCAAACAGCAGGGCCACAGGCATGCCCCTCTGTATCTGGTTGGATGTGCAATATTGCATGACCACGTTGTCCATGGTCTTAGGATCTGCATTCGCTATATAGGCTGTTGCTATTCCTCACAGAGCTGGATTCAGCCATCATGTCATTAAAGCAATTGTATTGGCATAAAAGCAAAGAATATTTCAATCACCTGGGAAACTTAAAGGGGTTTTGCCACGATCTCATTTCATACCTCCTGCATCCAGCTCTGTGTGCTCAGAAGGAGGTGTGTGTGATTTGTTTGACTTGCATATCGTGTGACCCAGCAGGATGACCTCACCAGGCCTTTCCTCTCTGTAGTCAAAGAAAGGTCTGTTTATGTAAAGCATTGTGAGTAGCTGAGAGGTAAAGTTTTTGCCTCCAGGCACAAGGTTCCTGGGTTCAAATACCTGCAGGAACCAAACCTGTGTTTTTTTTTATTTCTCTTTATCAATGCACAGACCTGATTGATATCTATTTGCACTGTTTGACTAATTACTAAGGAGTACAGAGGACGGGAGTAGAATGACTGCACCCGGGGTTTGAACACCTGAGAGGAGAGGTGATGTCTGAGCATGTGCGACCAGGACTGAGAAGCTCTCAGCCCTGGTCGTATCCCCTGGAGACGAGCTGTAAACAATGGATGACTAAAGGAGCAGCTAAAACAAAAACAGAGCAGAATTTTTAATAATAATGAATGGTGGAAATGTTTGTTTCATTTGCAAACTTTCCATGGCAATTTTACTTCATGGCAAAACCCCCTTTAATGAATCCTGCTTTTTTATTTTTTTCTTAAAGGGGTTGTCATAAATGTCCTCTTTTAGGACCAGCACCTATCTCAAGAATGGGCACCCAAAAGTGTTGGTCGGAACTCTCCCATTCATTTCAATAGGAGTTTTGAGTACAGCGGGTACACTCCTGCTCAGCTGCACTCACAACTCCACCACCTCTTCGTTCTCAACAGAAACTTTCTGAGGCCCATTCTCGATATAGGAGGTGTGAGAAGGTAAAAAGCCCCTGTAGTGAAAATATATGTATAAAGCACAGCGGAGGTGTCCATGTGGTCCCCCGTCTCCTGACCTGTGACAGCAGGATAATAGAAGATGAGGAATCGGCTTACTGCATTCTTGTGGCCGGGGGCTCGTGTCCCGCATAAAGGCGGCGGTGTTTGTTCTTCAAAATCAGATCTCGTATGGAGAGTCAATTAAGTGTAATTACAGGTCGTGCTGCAATTAATCAGATTCTACTTTTTGTTTTGCTGTATTTTGAAGTCGCTCAACTACTTAGACTTGAGCTGTTGTACCTATATTTATTTTGGTGGAGGATCTTTTGTTTCGGTTGAGAAACCTGTAATGGGTTAGGATAGAATTCAGTCTTCTCTTTGTCTTGGTGATGAGCATTGAAAAGTTCCGACCACTTATCCCTTCATTAAAAATTGCAATTGGAATTGTCTTATACTAGGATATGTTATGGCTTCTAGGGGAGAAAGTTTTTTTAGCCCCTAATAAAGTCCTGGTGCGACCACATCTTGATTTTATGGTTCAGTATTTGGCACCAGCCCTTAAAAAAGATATCAGAGAGCTGGGGAAGGCTCTAGGAACGGGAAGTGAATTAAAGGGGTTGTCCTACTTTAGACAACAATGGTATTTCAATAGAATATGCCATCATTGTCTAATGGATCGGGGTTCGACCTGCACCTATCTCCTAAACGAGCCCCGAAATCACTCCGTTCTGAACGAAGAGACGGTCAGGACTCTCACATAGACCTGAATAGGAGTTCCAAGCATTGCCACTCAGCTAAACTCAGAACTCCCACTCATGTCTGGGAGAGTCCGGACCACCTCTCCCTTCAGAACGGAGAGGTCTCAGGGCTTGTTTAGGTGCAGGTCCCAGAGGTGAGACCCGAACCTGTTGGGCAATGATGGCTTGTCCTAGGGATATACCATCATTGTCTAAAGTGGGACAACCCCTTTAAGTGGATGTGAAGATGAAATGTTATCAGAGTTATGTGCACTTGTATTTCCAGTATAAACCAAAGCGCTTGCAGTGAAAGAAAGTGAGGGGACTCCTGAAGGTGGGAAGCTCTGCTGGCGGTACGGTGAAGTTCTGGAACGTGCACTCATAGGATTTGGTAATGGCTGAATGTGTGGATATGGTTAAGAAATGGTCAGACATGACAGGATTCAGAGATTTATCTGGTTGGCAGCGGGGGTCAGGAAGGACTTCTTTTCACTTCATGGTACATTGTTTTTTGCTGTTCGGATCAGCCGGGGTTAGCAAGTATAAAGACTGAACTTGATGGACATCAGTCTCTCTTTTTTTTTTTTTTTACAATATTCTATGTAATTTGCTCAAGCAGTTAAAGAGATTGTCTCATCTCTATTTTTCATAGGATGCACGAATGAAATAATGCTGCTTTGCTCTGTCACTTCCTGGTCAAGCTGTTTGTAATTAGCATATTAGCTCCCTGTATTCAGACTTCTCTGTTTATCAGTCTAGATTAAATAAATGACCTTCTCTGGGGTCCAGAGAAGTTTCTGAGCTAATGTAAACAGTAATTACTGTCTTTTGTCTGAAAGATCAGATCATACACAAGCTCTTACACTGCCAGGACCTGTGTGATGACATCACTCCCTGCTATCAGATAGAACAAACAGCAGGGCGGAAGGAGTGCACAGCTCAGTCAGACGTGACATCAATGTCAGATACCTCTGGGCTCCCACCTGTCTCCAGAACAGATCCCTGAAACTCCCATGCTGAATGGGGAAGTCACTGCGCTAGTGCTGCCCCCTTTCAATTCATTTCAATGGGCGTTCTGAGTAAATCCAAGCAGTTGCATTTGGCTGTACTCAGAACTCCCGTTGAAATAAATGGAGAGGCCGCGCTTGCGCAGTCACTTTTCTTTTCTGAATGGGATTTTCCCATGAGGGGGTTCATGAAATTTGAGTGCGAGCAACAAAGTAGTCACAACACAGGGCCAAGAACTACAGAGCCCCCGGCCATTCCCATACAAAAGCTGATGGGACATACACCAGAACAGGGCATTATTGGAGATGCACACAATGGCCACAGACACAAATCTCAATACCAACTTTACCACAAAAAACACAGTCCCATAATTACCCTTGTCCACTGTGATATGGAGTGACTCGATTCTGAGTCCTCTACTTTTTGAGGGAATTTGTTATTTTTTGGTGCCATGATCGAGAATCCCCTGAGGAACCCCTATACATGGGAGGGGGGAAACGCGTCGGGAGACATGGAGTGTATCTGTTCAGCTTGTTAAGGACTATCTTTACTGTTCAGATAAGTATATATAAGCATTATTTTTGTGGGGTACTGTTGTTATTAGTGGAATGCAGAATGTCTATCTAAGGTACTTATTCTTGACTTAGGACATATTCTGTTTCTAGTACTGTGTATGCCTTCTATTGAGTACCGTATGTAATATCTTTTCAGGTATCTCATCTGTATAGATAGACACAGTAATACACTTCCCAGGATATTTTACAATATAAGTGTTAGGGTATTACAGCATTAGCCATCGTTGGTTGGGGCCGTCCCTCTCGGGTCGATTACTCTGTCCGTGCAGGTAGGGTATAAGTGTAGGGCTATTGTAGATATTGTTATTTGTTATTATCCACTGTATCCTATCTAGATATATCCCTTTTTCCCTGGGACTGTGTTTTTTGTGGTAAAGTTGGTATTGAGATGTGTGTCTGTGGCCATTGTGTGTATTTTAATAGATATAAATTAATGGTTATTTTTTAATAGTAAGGCCATCTTAGTTAGTTTTCTTCTGTGAATAATACTTTGGGCCGTTTTTTCTACCACTGGAAGAAAGGTGGAATCTGTGACTCTCCCCATTATTGGAGATGGTTAAATGTTTTCATGGCGTCTCCATGGTTAAGAAAAAATCTATAAAACAGTTTTTGATCAGACATTAACAAGTGCTTTCCTGGGGTCTTCACATTAGAAATGACTTGGGCTGTGTTCACATGGGCGTCACGGCTCCTATATAAAGCAGTGGACCTTATTTGTAGCTTTGTCAGGACTTTTCTTCTTGTTGTCATTACTCATCCTGCCCAGTTTCGTTTTGAGAAGTAACGTTTGCTCCGCCCGGCTGATGTGTATTCTCGGCTCAGTATGAGATAACTTGTCTGTAAGCTTTTACTCTTCGTCATCCGTGGTGCAGGCAGTTACTCATGGACGCTAATGTTCACACGGCTTAATCCTGGATGTATTTCAGTCCGTAACTACGCGCCGGAGTGCGCAAATTACAGCTGGAATCCGTCCCAATCATTACGGTAATTCACAGTTCTCATAGAGAACTATGGATTACGTCTCCTCTTGCTGCTCGGCGAATCCGCCGCGGGGGGAGAGAAGTGACATGTGAATTACCAGCGGCATATACGCGCCGCTGGTAATGCAAGTCTATGGGCCGGTGTGGTCCCGGCCACACGGCGTAATTGCGGGGCGTAATTTGTTCACACAGCTTATTGTCGGCGTAATTGCGGGGATGGATTTCGCCCCGCAATTACGCCGGCTGCCGTGCGCGGGGGGGGGGGCCGGCAGCTCGCCGGCCCAATAGACTTGCATTACCAGCGGCGCGTACACGCCGTAAATAATGTGCATGTCACTTTCTCCCCCCCGCGGCGGATTCTCCGAGCGGGTAGAAGAGACAGAATCCATATTTCTCTATGAGAACTGTGGATTACCGTAGTTACTGGGACGGATTGGAGCCGTACTGCAGCGCAAATCCGGCACACAGTACGGCTCCAATCCACGGCCAAATAAGCCCGCCAGGACTGGGAGGAGCCTGATGCTGCATTTACGCTCTCGTTTTTGTCGATTCTGCATTATCCTGGTGCTTGGCATGTATGAGGGTATGATGCCAGTTTAGTAAACACTAAAACATAGGACATTCAAGTTATGCCTCGATCCCCAGCGATCATTGTAAACCAGGTCACTAAGATTTGACTATTCCTGGAATAAATCTGACGTTCCTATGTAAAAAGAGCCCCCCTGCCATGTTGTTTCTTCAGGACTGCGGGATGGGAGGCGCTGTGTTCTCTGTAAGACGAGGAGCCCCTATTAATATGGGATGGCATTGAACTTTACAGCAGGAATACCAGGCTGTGTGAGCAGTAATCCATGGGTGTGTGTTCACCTGGCATCATCAGATTACAGGCTAAATATAGAATACATTTACATAAAATTGTAGAAACCTGGTAATTATAGCCTTGGTCGCCATTGTGCCGGCCGCAGAGCTCACTCCTTGCTGGTTCAGTATCTGCTTTATGAGAAGTTCTGCAGAGTAAGGCTGGCTTCATACTTGGCTTGTCTGGTATCTATCCAGGTATCGTGAAACCAGGTACCTTGGTGGATGCTAAGACATAGCCACAGGTGGCCCAACTACATATGTAGTCCTGCGAGATGTTTGTCGGCGGTATATGCTTTCTGTGAGGGACACAAAAACGCAGTAGTCCATACTTTTGTGTATCGCCAGGAAACATAGTCCAAATAGGGCTACATTTGATCTAATAAAGGGGTTGTCTCACTACAGGGATTGCTTTTTATGTTAAAGATCTTGTAAAAACAAGTCATTTTGTCCATTAACATTATCCTACCCATTCCTCGATATCCCTTCTTGTATGGGCTGCATCAGCTCCTCAGGTCGCTATAGCTACAGACCTGCTTGATCTCTCCTGATAGGCTGCCAGCACTGGTTGCTATAGCTACAGACCTGGCTTCTACTGCAGCCTAGAGGAAGCCTGTAAACACGCCCCTGAATTCATAGTGAAACCGAGAAAACAGGAGGTGATGAATCAATGTAGTGAGACAACCCTTTTAATGTCTATGGGCCATGGTTACGCAGTGGCTTCCGCCTGGGTCCCTGTTTTTATGATGCCCCGATGGATACCTGCAATGTAGCAAAAAAAAAAATGTCTGCCCCCAGTCATATCAGGGCTTTCTAGGAAATCTCTCCATTCACTTCTCCCACATTTGTGATTACAGTTTTCATCCGCGTGCAGCCCCATCCATTAACCATATATTTGGGAACCATCATTTGTGGGCATGGGCTTTACCTGCATGCAGCCCACTACTATACCACACCATGGTGAAGCGGAGTGTTCAGAGGTGATCAGCAGGACTTCTGACATCTTACAGATGTAAAAGCTGTAATAGACTTGGTGGTCCATTCACTGTGAGCCGTCATATATGGAGGTGATGTAGCAATGCTGCCATGTTCTGACACCATCTGAAAATGGAGTTGTACTTTGTCTACATTGTAATCGTAAAGGCTGGTGACCGTTACAAAGTAAGGCTCAAAAAAGATGTCCGTTCAGCCTATTGCACTGTAGTGCTGATGCAGAGGAAGGCAAAACCCCCATGAGGTAGAAGCCAATCGTCCTCATTAGAAGCCAATCTGGCATCAGAATAAGTCCCTGGATCAACGCCCCTTCTCCAGAGTCCTGGTCACTATAACTTGTTATATTACATCTAGAAATGTATCCAGACCTCCCTCAGAATCCTAGTCACTATAACTTGTTTTATTAGATCTAGAAATGTATCCAGACCCTTCTCCAGAGTCCTGGTCACTATAACTTGTTATATTATTACATCTAGAAATGTATCCAGACCCTTCTCCAGAATCCCGGTCACTATAACTTGTTATTATTACATCTAGAAATGTATCCAGACCCTTCTCCAGAGTCCTGGTCACTATAACTTGTTATATTATTACATCTAGAAATGTATCCAGACCATTCTCCAGAATCCCGTTCACTAGAACTTGTTATTTTATTACATATAGAAATGTATCCAGACCCTTCTCCAGACTCCCGGTCACTAGAACTTGTTATATTACATCTAGAAATGTATCCAGACCCTTCTCCAGAACCCTGGTCACTATAACTTGTTATATTACATCTAGAAATGTAATCCAGTACCATGCTTCATTGAATCTCAGTCACTATAACTTGTTATATTATTACATCTAGAAATGTACCAGACCCTTCTCCAGAATCCTAGTCACCATAGCTTGTTATATTATTACATTCTAGAAATGCATCTAGACTATTTTTCAACTCGGTTAGTGAATTCACCATAAGGCTATGTTCCCACAGCGTAATTTCAGCACGCATTTCACGTTGTATTTGTGCTCTAATGAGGGCGAGATGCACGTCAAAATTACGGTAATCTATAGCTCTCATAGAGAACTATGGATTACGCCTCCTCTCCCCGCTCGCACAATACAATCGCATTGTACGCGCGGGGAGATAAGTGACATGTCATTTATTTGCGGCGAATACGCAACGCGAGTAATGCATGTCTGTGGGGCCGGCGGGAGTACGCACGTATTAGCGCAAGCTCCCAAAAGACACGATGCAATGTACGCGCCACAGTCTCACTGCTCTAAAGGTACGGCCACACGGCAGTGACTGAGCTGACCGTTATTTTATCTTTTTTGATTGGTTTTAGGGGACGGTTCTGTTTATGGATTCAGCCGCCCCCTTAACTATTGGACACTACATGGTGCGGAAGATTGCACATGTTCCAAGTTTGGTTTTTTTGACGGTTTTAGGATCTGAAATCCGACAGTCAGAAAATCCGACTACAGCTCAAACTCTATGGGGACGGTTGACAGTCGGCTTTCAGGCGATCTTAAATCCGTTTGAAAACCCTTGCCGTGTGGCTGTAGCCTTTCAGAGAGTATCTTCTCTCCTCTCCTATCTTATCTCCTCTAGATATAATTCTGAGTATATGTGGATCATGGGAGAGATCGGTACATTGACCCTTGATATAAGACTTCTTTATTAGGTCAACCTGAAGCTGCCTTTTCTCTGAACTATGTAATCCAAATTATGCTAATCTTTCTGGGTATTGCAGTCCATGATTATTTTTGTGCCCACCATTGAACCCTCTGCAATCTCTTTCTTGTGCACTGGTGCCCAAAACTGTACACCATGGGGCACATTTATCAAGGCAATTGCACCAGAATTCTAATAGCATATATAATATCGTACATGCTTTACACCCCATGTATTATGTGTTTTAGACAGTTCTGCACCTCGTCCGACAAAGGGGTTGTGACTAAGGGGCCGTTCACACTTATTTTGCCGCGGATTGGAGCCGTACTGCGCGCCGGATTTGTGCTGCAGTACGGCTCCAATCCGTCGCAGTAACTACGGTAATCCACAGCTCTCATAGAGTACTATGGATTCCGTTACTCCTCCCCGCTCAGCGAATACGCCGCTGGGGGAGAAAGTCACCTGCACATTATCCAGGCGCAATACGCGCCGTGGATAATGCAAGTCTATGGGGCCGGCGGGCCGCGCCCCACCCCGCCCCCGCCCCGTATTCACGCCGGAATTGCGAGTGCAATCCGGCTCGCAATTACGGCTTGAATAAGCTGTGTGAACACTGCCTTAGAGTGTAAAAATGGTCGAACCTGCGCCAGATGTGTGAACACTATGATAAATGTGGTGCATTGTGAGACTGTCTAAACTAACTTTACACTGTCTAAGAATTAGACACTATTGATAAATCTGCCCCAATATTCTATGTATATTCCTGACTGGGGATTAGTATTGTGGTGGAACTGTGTTCTCATCATGTGCCTCCATCGCCCTTTGGGTACACCCCATGATCTTAAAGGGGTTGTCTCACTACATTGATTCATCTTACCTCAGTCTTGTTTTCTTGGTTTCATTTTGAATTCAGGGGTGTGTTTACTGGCTTCCACTAGGCTGCAGTAGAAGCCAGGTCTGTAGCTATAGTAACCAATGCTGGCAGCCTATCAGGAGAGATTAAACAGGTCTGTAGCTATGGCTACAGGAGGAGCTGATGCAGCCCATACAAGAGGGGATATCGAGGAATAGGTAGGAAACTGTTAATGGACATATATTGCAAAGTGACTTGTTTTTGCAAAATCTTTAACATAAAAAGCAATCACTGTAGTGAGACAACCCCTTTAAGTTGTCAGATGCTCCCCCTTTTTTCATAGTCTTAAGCAGTTGCAGTTGATGTGACTGTGTCTGCTATGTAACAAATAGAAGTGATACCAACATTTGGGAATACTTTTCAGTTTGTAATTTGTCATGAAAAAAGGCAAAATGTATGGCTATTATGTATTGTTTCCTTAATCCAGCAAGACACAACAGCGAGGCCTGAGACATAACAGCAGCACAATCCGGTTCAGGCCAGCATCAGCGTCTCAGCGCAGGAGTGTCCTTCCTCAAGGTTAATCCCAGCTACCGACTGTTCCTCACTCGCTCTACACATAGTTTGCTGAGCTGGGATGCACGGGCTGTTTTCGCACTCTTTCATGACACTATTTTTTTACTTCTACCATTGAACTTCCATCATAGCCGGCAGAACTTTTTAGCAATTTGTTCTATCATAGCTACATGCATCATTGAGCCGCGGCTGCCATGAGCTTGCTGCTGGTTTAGCAGTTGTCATTGAACTACGTTTGGTACGTACCAATTTCTGCATCTGGGGAACCAGACCTGGTGTTCTCGAGAGGCTTTGCTTCCGTCATCTCGCCACAGTTTGCATGCTGCTGGCTAATCAGAGCTGACCTGCAGCATGTTAGTTCACGTACTTCTACACAAACGTCTGTTGTCTTAAAGGAGCACTATCTTCGAAATGTTTCTTTTTTTAAATTCATGCATTGACCAGCAGTGTGCAACCATTATATGTCATATTTTTGTGGAAATTTGGGTGGTTGTTTTTCATATATATATACATGAACAGATAATGGGTTCATCTTTTTTAGCACCGGGGGGAGATTCCAGTTTTCTTTACACCTATCAGGTCCTGCTGATAAAGCTTACCTCCCTCAGGCCTTTAGTGGGCCTGGAAGAAAACCATCAAGCAATACTCACTGCTGTGCTACCAGAGCGAGAGAGAGATGGATATATATATGTATATATATATAGAGATATGTGTGTATGTTTTGTATTATATTATATATATATATATTATATTATATATATATTATATATATATATATATATATATATATATATATGTATATATATAGAGAGAGAGAGAGAGACATATAGACATATATATGTGTGTATATATCTGTTTTTTTAGTTCCCTTATGTACATGAGCTTTATATATATGTATATACATATATTATTACCCACAAATTATTTGTATGTGTATAGTTATATATACCATAGAAAGATATATACATTATTATTTGATATATTATATATATATATATATATATTATAATAATAGACAAAAAACACACCAAAGGAAATAGGTGGGAGCTACCACTACAGGTCACATTACACACCCCCACACATAATCCGAAAATCTAAACCTTAGCCAACAGAGGATCATGGATATAAATCTTAACTTTTATTAGTGAACTTAGAAAAAAATGGCAAAAATGACACCTACACACATATAGTGAAAAACTATAAAGACTCCAGGAAGGGAGAGAAAAAGGAAGGCCTTAGGGTCAATGAGTCCCAGTTTTCCCTGTTCGTTTTGGCCTTCCTTTTTCCCTTTTTTGCGTTGTTATTGTTTTTCACTATATGTGTGTAGGTGTCATTTTTGCCATTTTTTTCTAAGTTCACTAATAAAAGTTTTATATCCATGATCCCCGTTGGCTAAGGTTAATCTTTATCTTGGCAAGTCTAGAGAACAACAAAGTGATTGTTTTGTCAGTACCTACTATTTGCAGATAAGAATTTCTTGCAGCAACAATAGTAAAATGAGGTCAGTCCTCCCCCTGCCTTCTAGTGGTTTTATCCCTTTACTATCACAGCTATAGAAGGGTGAGATGTGTCATTCTTAATTGCATAAGACTCCCTATACTATACTGCCTATTATAGTGCAGAAAGTTCTATAAATACTTGTCTCCCCAAATGATTGATTTTAACAAGCATAGCCCTTTCTGCTGGCTATGCCCTTTATTCTGGGCTCCACAGTTTTTAGGCCTTTACTGTAGGAGACATTGTGTGCCGGGGCTTGTTCCCAGCAATGTTCTGTCTGTCACCTGCATACAAATTCTTCAGCTTCTCATGCAAAAGAAAAGGGCCGTGCAGCCTTCTCTGCTCTCCTGGACGGCTGACATTTCTCTAATGAGGCTAAATGACTCTTCTGCTTCCCCTCTCATTACAAAGTGAGCACATCGTGTTGGCGGCTGCTGCTGCTTGTAGGATGCACGTTTCATATGTGAGATGCAATACAGGGGTCTTATGTACAAAAGTGTCCACACAAATATGGGCCGGAAATGTCAGCAGTCCTGTCCCATGTATGCAAAGCGCCTGTGGCCTGAGGTGATACTCGATTACTTCCTGCCACATTCACGACGCAAGTTCTAGAAAGATGACGATGAGGGAGGGTCACATCACATTGAACCGTCCTGCAATCCGTATACATTGACATACACACTAAGGGTGTGTTCACACGGCTTATTTGTGCGCATAATAGCGCACGTATTTCGCCGCATATTGCACTTTAGGCTATGTTCACACGGCGTAATTGCGCGTACAGTACAGCCGCAATCACGCCTGGTGATTTGGAAGTCGCGCTGATGCGGGCGCACTCCTGCGGGAGGAGGGGGGGGGTGTGGCCCTACTCAGCACGCCACAAGTAATAGACATGTCACTTATCTCCCCGTGCGTATAATACGATGATATTGTACGAGCGGGAAGAGGAGGCGTAATCCATAGTTCTCTATGAGAGCTATGGATTACCGTAATTTCACGCATCTCGCCCGTATTAGATCACAAATATGACGCGAAATACGCACCGAAATTAGCCTGTGTGAACATAGCTTTATAAGTGGCGAAATGTGCGCCGCAATTACGGTAATTCATAGCTCTCAGTGAGAGCTATGGATTACGCGTCGTTCCCCCGCGCGTACAATACAATCGTATCGTACGCGCAGGGAGAGAATTAACTTGTCAATTGTTAGCGACATACAATGTATGTCTATGGGGCTGGCACCCGTCCCCCCTCCCCCGTGCTTTGGAGTTAGGCGCTGATCACTGCACGGTTCCAAAACACACGGCGTATTGCGGCACGTACTATTCACGCCGCAATAAACAATGTGAACATACCCTGAGGAGGACATGTATGATAACTGTCTAGGTATAAGACTTTCTTTGTTGTCCGTAGCAACCAATCAGAACTCCCCTTTCATTTTTCCAGAGCACTATATGAAATGAAAGGGGAGCTCTGGTTGCTATGGGCAACAAAGAAAGTCTTACGCCTAGACAGTTATCATACATGAGGCCCTAAATGTTTAATGTGAGCGTACAATTGATAGATTTGTCTGAAGTGCATAATCATATGCATTTATGTATTTTTATATTTTTTGGGAATTTTACAACCCATAAAGGATGCCGTCGTTGGAAGTTCTGTAGCCGCTGTCACCAGTTTTATTGGCTAGGTTTATATTTTTTAGGAAAGTAAATGAGTACGGTATGTCTTTAATCTCAGCAAATGTCTGTGTGTGTATATATATATATATATATATATATATATATATATATATAATAAAAATAACACACACATATTTAAATAAGATATATATATATAATATAAAATTTAATTTTAGATATATATAATATATAAAAATATATATATAAATATAACACAAACACACACAAAAAAATATATTATATAATACACAACATATATATATATTAATAAAATATATATATATATATACAACAATAAATATATATATACATATATATATATACACAAAATAATATATATATAATACAAAAATATTATATATAATATATTATACAATATATATATTATACACATAATAATACAATATACATATACATATATATAAAAATATATAATAATATATATATATACATATACTTATATATCATATAAAACATATAATAATAATATTTTTATATAAATATATTCATTTATATTATAATATATAAATAATTCATATATTATATTAATATATAAATATAAAACATTATTAATATAAATAATTTATAATTGAATATAAAACAACAATTTTTTTTTTTTTTTTTTTTTTTTTTTTTTTTTTTTTTTTTTTTTTTTTTTTTTTTTTTTTTTTTTTTTTTTTTTTTTTTTGGGGGGTGGGTGGGGGGTGTGGGGGGGGGGGGGGGGGGGGGGGGGGGGGGGGAATTTTTTGGGCCTTTTTGACCGGGAAGCCCTCGGGTTTTCCCAAAAGGGGTTTTCCACGCGTAAAACAGATGAAGAAAAATGCTTTTTTAAAAAAAAAAAAAAAAATTGTAACAGCTATTTTTTTTTTTAATTGAGAAAAATTTTTGGGAAACTGTTAAATATGTCTTTGGGTACATTTTTTTGTGCGTAAAACGTACCCAAAGAAGTATATAAAAAGCGCAGTGTGAACATACCCTTATCTGATAGCAGGGAGTGATGTCAGCGCACAGGACTGCCAGCAGCTTGAGAACAGAGTATGTTATCTCTAACAAACAAGGGAGATTAATTACTTTTGTTTACTTTGAGCTCTGAAGCTCCTTGCTTTATAGATAACATCTCTTGTCAGAGATGGAAATACAGAGGGGATATGCTAATCAATGCTATAGAACCACCCACAGCACGACCAGGATGAGACAGGATACATGAATCTAAAACTGTTTGTGTGTATGGAAAACAGCATGGTGAGACAACCGCTTTAAAGTTACACTGAGTGAGGAAAAATGGTCACTGAGCAAACTTGCACCTGTTGTTTAGGCACTCTTCACACCTGCGATACCTGTGCAGAACCTCTATCACAAATTCCATCAGAAATGGCAGAAAAACTAGGGCGGCGTGCTACACTTTTTTTTTACGGTAAAATGATGGACCCCATTATATGCGATGGGGTCTGGCAGGCACTGCTGGTGTACGTTGTAAAACAGATCCGGTCCCACCTTTGTGGCGAGTCCCAGATGGAACCTCCAATGAGGTCTAAGACCTGTGCCCGCCCTGAAAACAATAATGTGGCAGAGAAGCCGGGGGGCATCTCCTGGTCTCTGAGGTGGATCTTGGCTTGCTCTTCTCCATTGCAGTTAGAGCAGTGAAGCAGCACAAGCTACATGATTTGTCTCGTGCTAGTAATGGAGGGCGGAGAAGGGACGGTGATAATAGATGACTTCAGGGAAGTCTCTTTTTCATCTTTTTGGATTAAAGTACCTAAATGAAGATAATCATGGTAGAGTTAACAGAAATTACACAAAGCGCACCCGATTCATCACTGTCACATGCAGAAACGTATGCTGCGGAATTTTAATACACTCTGCACCTTTTCTAGCTCGTTAGTCACAAGTCATTTTTTCCTTTTTTAGATTATTTTGAAGACTATGTAGGTAAGGAAATGTCTAAAACATCAACATTTCATACTTACACTTCATACACATCCAGGCAGTCCCCAAGTTACAGGTTAGGGACTTACATTTTTCCCCTTTTTAAAACGGAGACAAGGGAGTGCTGGCACTTGTAGTTCCAGTTCCACCACAGATAGTGGCTGGGAACTCAAGACCCACATGACAAAACAGATGAGGAAATTTTTTAACGGGGGCACAGCAGAAAAACAAAGTAAAAACCCTTCCTGCCATCCAAAACTAAAAAAAAAAAAAAAAAACCCCTTTGTGCTGGAGTTCATTTAATAAATTATTGTTCCGACTTAACAAAATTCAACTTAAGAGAAAAACCCACAGCCCCTATCCCTTCAAAACCCGGGACTGCCTTACAAAATTTTTTTTCCCTTTTTGGGAAAATTTTTTTTTTTTCACTTTATTCAATGTTTTAAAAAAATTTGCCCCATTTCCAAAAAAAAAAATTAATAGGCGGCTCTTGAGGCCAAATAAAAAATACCAAAAAAGCCTATACTCACCTTCCTCTGGCCCCCAGTTTCCACGGTCCTCTGTTTCCTTCTTCTTTTGAATAGGAGCTGTCTGTTGTTTTCATTAAGTGTCTTTTGGGCTCTGTCTACACAACGATTAATCAGTGGGGAATCCAAAACGAAAAAAAGAAAACCCACCTTCACACTTTTAAAATGAAAAAAAAAACCTTGAACATGTTATTTTCCCCGTCGTATTCATTGTGGAAAATTTACTATTGAGGCCAATGGGGATGTAAAAATTTTTTGTTAAAACCTCCATAAAAAAGGGATTTTTTTCTGACTGTAAATCTGTCAGAAAAAAATGACCCTAAACCCACATGAAATTCTCCTAGAAAACGCGTTGCAAACTGGTTTAAGGGGAAAGGGAAAAGAGAAAAAGAGGTTTTTACCCCCTTAAGGGGGGCCAAACGAAACTAAACTTTTTTAAATTTAAAACAAAGCTTATAACTACATCTTCTCTGGGCAAGAGCTGTTGATTACAGCAAAGGTCGCTACATCTGAAAATGCTGCAGACGGTCCGGAGAGGAAAATCTGCAGCATTTTTACTGGTGAATCCATAGTGACAAATCCACACTAACTCGTACAGATTTTCATGCAGGTTACGCTAATGCAAAAAAAAAATCACTGCAGATTTGTCTTGGGCTTTGATATCCCTATTGAAGTAATTGGGGAAAATCTGCAATGAATCAGCGGCATATCCACAGCAAACACTGCCATGCTGCATATTCCTTGCAGGTATTTTCCGCAGAGTATATATGGGATTTCTTTTGAATTGTATCCACATCTGTAATACGCTACAGATTTTCTGCATGGTAATCGGCTGCAGGGAAACCGCTAAACGCTCCCCCCATGCATTCACCCGAAGGGCTTGTTCCCATGGCCGGGGACAGTCGGTTTTACAGACGGTTTTTGGTTTTGAAAGCCATCTTAAAACCGGGGAACCCTTTTTCCGGACCTTAAAACCTTGAGCCAAACACCCAAAAGTATTTTAAAACCCCGAACTTTTTTTTAGTTTTTTTCCCCCTTGCGTTTTAACAGTTGTAACTTTTTTATTTTTTCAATGACGCAGTTGTATGAGGTCTCGTTTTATTCAAGACAAGTTGTACTTTATGGGGGAATAGTTTAAGTTCACTTATAAAGAAGTGCAGATTTTTTTTTTTAAATGTTTTTTGTTTTTTTTTTAATTTTTTTAACACCATTCACATTTCACACTAATAACTTGTAAGATTAATTCTACAGGTTATTACGGTCGTGTGGATACCTAATATGTGTCGGGTTTTTTTGTGTGTGTAATATATGCACAATTATTTTTTATGAAATATTTATTTTTTATTTTATTATTTATCTTTTATTCTTTTTTTTTAACTTTTTCTGTTTTTTTTTTTTTTAATTCCCTGAAGGGAGAACGGTTTTACATTTATTTATTTTTTTAATACACTTAGTAATGTATTAGCATATTCATATATGCTAATACATTATAATTTGTGTCAGTCTGACACAGGCAGTGTTCATGACAGCACACATTCACTGTCACTGGCTTGTTACACAGTCAGCTCTGGGGCCACTCTAGGTCCCCAGGGCTGACTGTGCAGCCGTTCCCTGGGCTCTGTCAGGTCACCGGATGTTACGATCACCCGACAGAGCAGGGAAACCCATTGTTTGCTCTACGGTAACGCGCCGCCGCAATCAAAGGGTTAAAGCACTGGGATGAGGAGATTTCCTCCGCTCCCCGGTGTTTGTAGGAGATGCTCTGAGATCAAGGCTGCGTAGTACAGCCCCAATACTAGCGCTGCTGCGGCGCCGGGCGCTGCAAACTCCGGTGTCTGCAGCGACATCAAAAGACGTCGTTGCAGTCAAACGACCTGCACCAGCCGACGCCAAAAGTCGGTGGGCGGTCATTAAGGAGTTAATAGAAAGTCCGTGAAGCAGTCCCCACTACACGGATTTATCGCCGGTGGTCCGAAAAGCTTACATGTTCATTCTTCCTTCCGGTTTTCGGGCGGAAAATGAATATGTGGGTGCGAAGTGGGACTGTTTGAATCCACTAACCGCAGAACAAAAGCCGTCGCCCTTTGTGCCAAAAAAGACCAAATACCGGTCGGGAGACGTAATCCATAGTTCTCTACGAGAGCTACGGATTACCCTAATAATGGGGCGCGTTTCCCCGCGTATTAAGGGCAGTGGGCTGCAAAATACGTGGCAAAGTTCGCCCCAAAATAAGCCGTGTGAACATATAAAGGTCCTTCGTGTTAGGGGTGTTGGGCTACGAATATTAATGTCAGGCTTCACCGTCTAGTATGAAATGTTGAGTTTTTAGAAGCCGCGCTAAATGCAGACAACTGTAGTTTTATATGGAGATAATAAATCACAGTTCCACGACTGGAAGTGACACGTCAGCCTGGAGGTCCTTCCCGGATCTGACCGACCTGTGATACTCGAGTTTCCCTGCCTCTGGGACCGATCTGCCAAGGTAACATATGTTCAGCAACCAAAGCAGGTTCTTCTGAAGCACTGGGGTAACGGATGCCATGTTAGATTAATGATGGGTGCACACACAGCACAGGATTATTAAGCAGCATACAAGAATGGTTTATGACTGAACTTTGTGGAAGGACATTGAGTGAATGTGTCCATGGCTTTGTGCTTCTTACCGTCCGTTATTACACTTCTGTGTCTGGTGGGAGAGATTGTGTAATAAAGCAGGAAACTTAGTAAGTTACCTGAGTGTAGCTGTTGGGCTATATCTACACAGCAATGTTAAAACGCCGGCCAAAATCCACCTTCTCCTCTTATCAGGCAGGAGGTAGAGCAGACTGTATAAGGCTGTGTTATATAAGGAGGGAGTGAATCTAGCAGCTGGAGACTCAGAAATTGCCCAGATCCTTTACATAGAGCCATCACTGGGAGAAGGGGCATATAGAGGAGCTGAGACAGCCTTTATTATACAGACTCAATCATCACAGGCAATTTGTTTCACTTTCAATTTCAATAGCTCAGAGGGGAGTAAGCACAGAGTGCAGGCAGCCAATCACAGCACAGGGGGCGTCCAAGGGGTGTGTCCAAACAGGCTGAATGAAATGTCAGTCAGCCAATCACAGAAAAGGGGGTGTGTCCCATTCGCTTGCTGCAGAAATAGCTATAGATGCACAGATTAGCTCATATCTGTTATACAAAGTGACTTAGGTAAAGCAAGCCAATTGCAAAAGTGCTTATTTTTACTGTCCTCATCATTGGAGATATGATCTTTGTAGCGAGAAAACCCCTTTAAGAACTGAGTGGATGTGCCCTTCCTCGCCGTTCTCAGTTGATTGTTGACACCTGCCCAGTTTTGCAAGCTTTATAACTGCTGTGTGACCAGTAATGGCATTCAGGGATGTTCACTATTGGCCACATAATTTTTCAAACCTGTAGCTAATGGAGAACGTCTCAGAAGGGCACATCCGCACAGCTCTCGTCTTCATCTCGTCCTCACCATGGCCCTCCAGCATCTGCAGAGTCTGACCCTGCACCTCGGGTTCTGGGTGACTGGTGCATAGGTTTACTCCAGAGGAGTCTTCACTAGAGGTTTAGATTTTTGTCGGTCAAGCTCTTGTGATGTTTCCTGCTTTGTGTTGTATTTCCTGCTGAGCAGTCATGTCTTGGGTCCTGAATGTGGTTCTGCATATTTAGAGGGACTCCCATTGATTCCTTTCTTATTTTATTGTGAAGTAAAAGCTTCAGTTTGGTAAATGGATTTTTTTCGATCAGAAACCAATTTCCTTGTTGTCCCCTATTTTTAGTTTGCTTTTTATTGACCTGTCACTTGTGGATTGGATTCCATTATTAAAGGGGTTGTCTCACTACAAGGATTGCTTTTTATGTTAAGGATCCTGCAAAATCAAGTCACTTTGCAGTATGTGTTCATTAACAGTGTCCTACCTATTCCTAGATATCCCCTCTTGTATGGGCTGCATCAGCTCCACAGGTCGCTATAACTACAGACCTGTTCTATCTCTCCTGATAGGCTGCCAGTGCTGGTCGCTATAGCTACTGTGGCAGAGCGACCGCTGGTAGTCGCATGTTTCCTGTCACTAGAGGGTGGGCCGCCGGAGACCTGCAAACCACACACCACCAAGGGTACCTGGCCTTGGTGGGATAGAAGCCAGCAATATGTGTTGTCAGACACACTAAGTGGTTGGCAACTGTGTATTGTTAGTTTGGCTTTTCGGCCGGTCCGGGGTCAGCTCTTAGTGGGAGTAGACAATGTGTTGGGTGGGGGTCTACTCTCCGTGGTCCACGCCAGGTTTTGGGACAGGTTTCTGGAGACCTATAAAAGGCCTAGGCCTGCAGGTGGTCAGGGGGCATGGTCTGCTAGCTGCCAGTGCAGCAGACGAGCTGGAGAGAGGGGCTCTGGCCCTGGAGGCTTGAGAGAAAGCAGACTGTAAGGACTCTGATTTTGGAAGGGTGCTGTCCAGTAGGCACAGACCCATGGTAGTTGAGGGTATACTGTTTTATGTTTAGTTAGTGGCCAGACGGCCTGAGGTTTTTGTTTTGTGTTACTGTGGTAATAAAGCTGTCTGTGGCCAGTTTAAACCAGAAGCCTTTATCAGTGTGTCATCCGTTTAACCCAACCGGCGATCCGTGAGCAAAAATACCTCCTAGGACGGCCCAGGAGGGCATCCAGACGAAAGTGAGTGTCACACTACAGACCTGGTGTCCTCAGCACCTCCTCACTGCAGGCCAGTAGCAGCCAGTAAACTCACCCCTGAATTCAAAACTGAAACCGAGAAAACAGGACTGAGGTGAGATGAATCAATGTAGTGAGACAACGCCTTTAACACAGACTGTAGCGGAGTTACTTAATTTCTGTTACTACCGTGTTTCCCCGAAAATAAGACATAGCAGAGATTTTGTTGAATTCCTAATATAAGGCACCCCCCGAAAATAAGATATAGCGGAAATCATTGAAGGACCTGTGAAGGGAGGTCATGTGACTGATGTCACCACAGGTCCTGAACATCCAAAGGAGAGTAGACAGAAAGTACATGTAAATAACAGAGAGTAGAGGGGGGAGAACAGAGCAATGATACTGACACACATCTCACAGGATGGCTGACGGGGCATGCTGGGACTTCTAGTTCTACAGGTCCCAGCATGTCACATTTGCCATCCTTTGAGATAAGTCACTGCAGCTGCCATAAAATGTCCTTTACATAAAATATCCTATGGTTTGTAAAACCTGTAAAACCTTAAGGCTATAATTTGTTATATAAAAATATAATATCATAGATTTTTATGGAAATTAAATAATAATTTTTATATATAATATTTTTTATATTTTATTTTTTAATTAAATTCAATAAGCTAACCCCAAAACCACATAAAAAAAACACACCACTAGTATAGCATGCTGTAATTTATTCATGGAAAAATAAGACACCCCCTGAAAATAAGACATAGTGCATCTTTAGGAGCAAAAATTAATATAAGACGCTGCCTTATTTTCTGGGAAACGGTACCGAATTCCCTCTTCTGAAATGCCAATCATGGACTCGCCCTGTGGCACCAATGTCTACTAGTAATGTAAACTCATGTATAGTTTGTTACATGGCGATATTGGGGTTCCAGAGCTATAAGTGGTGATGCAGCATTGTAGTACTTAGTGGTGTGCTCTCTGCATCGTCCATTGCTTTTTTCCCCCCCCTTAAGCAGTGAGCATTGCAGTTATTTTAAGATGTTTTGTATGATTAAGCTGTAATGATTGTCTCTCCTTATGTGACAGAAATACTGTTTGGGTGATCCGGGGGTAGCAGTGCCATCTGGACCCCTTGGCTGTTTCTCTGCTTTTCATAAAGTATTCTGGGACTCGCGCGTCTGTTGTTTAATTGAGAGCCATTACTTGGACTGGGCGGCCCAGATTACAGCTGGTTACATTTTAGAAAGGCTTCTCGCTGTGTAGCAGGTTCAGTGTTTGTACAAGGGCAGAGCCAAGAAAAGCTGACACAGAGGCAGATTGCCACTGTTAACACTTCCCGCGCCGCCGCAGTTCAGCCCAGATTCCTCTCCATTCGGAATTTCTCCGCTTGTTGTAGGATCCGCCGCTCATTCACTGCATCTCGGTTACCTGTCCCTGCATGACCTACATGCTGCACATCCCAACATGGTCTCCTCACAGATGCTGAGCGTCTTCTCAGGAGGAGCTGACGTCAGTGCCTTACAACACTTTCTAGTCAGCCAGTGCATCAATGGCAGCAACATCAGAGCCAGCCTTTGGGCTGTGCTCGTCATCTCCTGACTCGTACGGTGCCATTAATGATGGTGGCCCTGCCACTGTTGGGTGTAGTAATGTAGTAGCCTCAGCTTGGATCTCTAAACCTCACTAGTCATTTTACCATTCCTCTAATGTAAATGTGGGAGTCACCCTGCTCTGTCAAGTGGGTTAACATTGTACAGAGCTATTGATAGGTCTGCCATGGGTGTCACCCTTCGTGGGAGGGTCTTGGGGTGCTTTTGGTGGTCTGAATGTTTTTTTGGGGGAAAACGGGTAACACCCCCGTGTGTTGGTGGCTCTATTGGTTGTCACCTCTCAAAGTAGAATTGTATTACCTTATACAGAGAATTATTTAAACACTAATAGAGTAAAATTCTGTCAGTCTGTCGTTTGTAGGACCTGCGATCATGAGATCATTTGAATCATCAGATAATCATGGAAATGTATAGAAAATGCTCGGTTTAGGATTGTCCATTTTGTTTTATTTTCTTTATAAGATAGAATGGGAAAATCCTCCTTTTTTTTTATACATATACTAAAAAAATTTGCTGCGCTACCTCTTTCTTTTATACCAATTTGGGAGCCCCTATTTAGAAGCCTACAGTAATGCCTACAATAGGAGAACTGTGACCACCACACTGGCCCAGGGTGCCCCCGGGACCCCAACATAGTGATGGGGGAGCGAACTTCTCCATATTACCAGCAGGTTCTTACTGTGACCCCCAACGGCATTGCCCCCGGCCGGGGTAAATAGTGTATGAGGACAAACTTCTCCAGTTTAACCTCCACAGCTCTTATCATGTGACCCCCACAAGGTATGTGCCCCGGTATCCGGGTACGTAGTGTATGAGGAGCAAACTTCTCCAGTATTCCCACCCCCAGCAGCATCTTTCAGGACCCCACACAGGAATGTGACCCTGGTATCCGGGAGCAGATTTTTGGGAGGAGCGAATTCTCCAGTTTTCCCCCCTCCAGCAGGGTTTACATGTGCCCCAACACGGGCATGTGACCCGGGTATCCGGGTTTACAGAGTGTATGGAGGAGCAGAACTCCCGTATTACTACCTCCACCCCTTATCATGTGACCCCCACACAGGTCAGTACCCTGTATCCAGGAACATAGTGTATGAGGAGCAAAAACTCCCCAGTATTACCACATTTTCTTTCATGTGACCCCCAACAGGTCAGTGACCCTGGAAATCCAGGTAACATAGTGTTGAAGGAGCAAAATCTCCAGTATTCCCACCTCCAGCAGCGTCTTATCATGTGACCACCAACAGGTATGTGCCCCCTGGTATCCGGGTAACAGAGTGTATGGAGGGCAGACTTTCTCCAGTATTACCAGCAGGTTTTAAAATTTGTGCCACCAACAGGTCATGTGCCCCTGGTATCCGGTAACAGTAGTGTAGGAGGAGCAGAACTTCTCCAGTATTCACCTCCAGCAGCTCTTATAAGTGCCCCAACCACCATCAGGTGACCCTGGTATCCAAAGTAGCAGTTTATGGAAAAAATTTTTAGTAATTAAAATTTCCCCAGCAGGGGGCTTTTTCATTTACAACCACCAGGCAAGTAAAACCCCGGGTATGAACGGGTTTTAAAACCCCTAGATTACCCCAGTGCAATTTTGTGAAAAACCACAATCATGGACCAGTCCCCGGGAAAAAAGGGGGGGGGTAAAGTTTGGAGGAGCAGAACCCCCCTCCAGTATTCCGCAGTTCTTAACATTGCTACCATACCAGGCCCCTTTGTGCCCTGGAAGTTTTGGTTAAACAAGCAGCGCCCCCCCGCCTTTTTAAAATGGGTATAATGTATAAAACCCGTACAGAGCTTTTTTTTTTATTTTTTTTTTTTATACTAACCCTCTACCGTTAAGCCGGGATCCCAAACTCGGCCCCAGCGTTGGGCTACAACTCCATCAGTATTTATACAGCCTTGGAAAAAATTAAACCACGCAAATTTTTCAGTTTCTCTGATTTTTCTTTCAATGCTATGATTTTTGAAAAAATGTACATTGTTATGTTATTAAAAAACTACTGACAACATGTCTCCGAAATTCAAAGCAAACAAATTTCTTGATTGCATAAATGAAAATCTTCAAAAAAAAAGAAGCGCATGTTTAGATCTCAAATAATGCAAAAAAAACAGGGTCAAGTTCTTAGAAACAATAAGATAATGTTTTAAGTGGAGAGTTTTCTTTTAATCCTTTGGGATGGGGAAGGGGAGTTCAACCCCGGGTTAATTGTGGGGGGTACTGTACGCCCCGCAAACACGCCGGGTGTTTTCGATCGGCCCGATTTTTGCATATCCTGATTGTGGGGGGGCCCGGCCCGAAAATGACTTCAATTTTCCCCGCGCATAGGTCATCGTTTGTCACCCGGGGGAGAGGGGGCGTAATCCGTAGTTCCTGTGAAAATGTGGGGTTTGGGGGCCCTGAGATTGGGGCACATTTTATCGTATTAGAGCGCATACGCCCTGAAATATGGCAAATGCACCGCAAAATAAGCCTGTGAACATGCCCCAAAAGTTTTTTTTCATTCAAATTCCTTTTGGCCTTTTCCTAGCCTTGTTTTTGCCCTCCCCGCTTGTCCCTTTGCAAAAGGATTGTAAGACCACAGCAGTGTTTTTATACTTTCCTTCATTAAAAAATTTGGGTTAGGTATCACCAATCGAAGCACATTAAGGCCCGGTTCACACGGCTTATTCAAGCCGTAATTGCGGGACGGATTTCGCCCGCAATTGCACGCCGACCCCATAGACTTTAATTATCCAGGGGCGTACCTGCCGGGTAATTGTGCATGCACTTTCTCCCCCCCCCGGGTTTTGCCGGGGGGGAGGAGGAAGATCCCAAATTCTCTTGAGAATGTGATTACCTAATGGTGGGATGGATTCCAGCCGTATTGCAGCGCAGTACTGCGCGCAATACGGCAGCAATCCGTCCCTGAAATAAGCCGTGTGAACGGCCCTTAAGTAGAATGAGGTGGACATTGGTTGGAATTCAACTGACACTGAAATGGAACGGCTGTCAGACAAGTAGAAATGCTGCAGTGGTCTCTTCATTTTTTCCAGAGCTGTATAATCTATAACAGTGGGAATGATGGGAGTTGTAGTTTCCCAACAGCTGGAGGGCCGCAGTTTGAGGATGCCTGGTATAAGCAATATACTACTCTTCTCAACCCTCTGCTGATTTATCCTTAACCTCCTGCCAGCCTCTGTTCCCCTAGCTCTTTTGATATTATCAACTAGCCCAATCCACATAATGATGGGGAGAGTCAAGAGGCCCCCATACTCCAAATAGTTGGCTGGTCTTTTGGAAAACCTATCCTCTTTAAATGTAATAAGTATGGCCGTGCATTCTAGCTTTTTTTCACATTATGTCTATGCAGTGTTCAATAATCCTCATGCTGCACAGCTTCAGCTTGGAAGACTTTTACCAAACCAGAATGTACCATTGGACATTGGTTTACAAAACCGACTACGGCGGGATCCTTTCAACCAATGCGGAATACCAGCCCCTTCTCTGCCATGCCACCGTCTGGGATGATCAGCAGTCAGGCAATGATGGCAGGTGGAGTGGGGAACAGTAGTCCCGGTAGGTGGCATTCAAGTTATTTTTCAATGTATTTTACATTAAACGACTACTCCAGTTTTTATTCCTCCCTTAGGTCATTAAACAATGCTTTTCGATGCACGGTAGTGCTGGTCATTCTGCTTACCTGCAGCTGATACAGGACATCTGACTGATGTGACCTGCACTCTGACTGTAATACACTGTGAAGTCAGACACTCTATACATTCTTATGAGCTTGACTTTGAACCTCCCATAGGAATACATGGAGAGATTCATATTCCGCTCACACAACCATGCTGTGTGCTTCAGCAGTTGAGAGCAAGTCACATGATCTAGTTGCAGCAGTGAGAAATCCTAAATTCACCTGCAGGCAAGCACAATTACTGGCACTACTGTTCACCTAAAAGCACTGCCTAACAAACTAAGGGTATGTTCACACGCCGTAATTTCGGCTGCATTTGGGCCCCATTTTTGCCTCTAAAGGGCAAGATGCTGATGAAATTACGGTAATCCATAGTTCAAGAGAATTTAGGATTATGCCTGCTCTCCCTGCCGACAATACTTCGTATTGTACACAGGGGGAGAAAATAAGCTTCATGGGGCCGGGGGGCCGCCCCCCCCTCCCGACTCCCGGGCCACGATGTACTTTTACGTGCCGCAAGTACATAGTGAACATAGCCTAAGGGGAAAAAGAAAACCCGGAGTGGTCCTTTAGTGGTTGTAGAGTTTGTTGTTGCTGGTTTTTCGTGGGAGATTTTCGATTCAGCCACGTGTGTAAGGATTTGATCTGTTATTGGTGGTCTTACATACACCGATATACAGCTCTTCTGCAGAGTTAGTGGTTGGCTGGTCTAATTCTATACCTGCAACCACAAAAAAGACATAGAAATGACCCCACGTAAGGGAAAATGACAATTTTTAAATATTTTTATCTTTTTTAAATTTATTTCCTAGAAACTTGGGCTATGTTCACACGGCGTCTTTCAGGACGTATTTCTGGACATTATTGCGCTACAATGTGCCCCGAAATACATCCTGTAAGTATAGTTATCATAGCTCTCTATTTGAGCTATGATTACCTGCCGTCTTCCCTGCCGCGTATTGAACTGTGGCAGAAAGAAGTGACATTCCCTTCTTTCCGGCGTATACGCGTCAGGGATAACAAAAGTGAGTGGGGCTGGCCGGGGGACGCCCCCACCATGATCAGGGTGTTTTTCTAAATACACGGTGTCTTGCAGCACACACAGGTACGCACCACAAGACCCCATGTGAACATACCCTTAGTTTAATTTTATAATTAAATATAATAATAATCATTTTAAGTCATACAAGCGCGGCAAAATTGATCTCCTCAGAAACAGGAAAGCTGGGGATCTTTTAGGTTTTCAGGGCATTTTTTAGGCATATACTAAACACAAAATGATCACGCTATTTAGAAACAGGTTGTTAAAATAAATGAATGAAGATAAAGCCAAATGTGTTAGGGGCTGTTCACACAATGTATTTGCGGGACATACTGCACTGCAGGTCATTGCGCTGCAGTGCATCTGAAGTACCCCACAAATACGGTAACATCATAGCACTCAATGAGTGCTATGATTTTGCAGTGTATCCCTCGCGTACCGAGCGCCTGGTGAAACAAGTTTCATAGTTTGTAAGGCCGAAAAAAGAAGACACGTCCATCCAGTTCAGCCTGTTGTGCTAACATGTTGATCCAGAGTAAGGCAAAAAACCACAATGAGGTAGAAGCCAATTGTCCTCATTTTAGGGAAAAATTCCTTCCCGACTCCAATCTGGCAATCGGACAAATCCCTGGATCAATGACCCCTCTGACTTGTCGCTTCTTTCCAGCACTTACGCACTGGGGATAGGGAGGGTGAATAGGGCCCAAGCACTTACGGTTTGGTCAAACAACGTATTGCAGGCATATTTTGGTGCATACTGTGCGTGTCGCTATACACCTGCAATATGCATGTTGCTTCAGAAGTTCGCACTGGCCAGTGTGTACTTCTGAGGCGCTCCCACTGGCATTCACTTTTTCTGGGGAGAATGTCGGGTAATTATAACTCTCAATAAGAGCTAAGAATTACCGTATTTGCAGGGTGTAATCCAGGCGTATTACAGCACAATTACGTGCCGAAATACGCCCCACAAATATGCAATATGAACATATTAGAAGTACGTACTGGTCAGCTTGTAATTTTAAGTACAGCAGACAAATAGCGGCACACAGTACGCGCCACTATACACCGTGTGAACCCAACCTTAAAAATGATGCTCTCTTTTGAGAAGATATTGAGCTAGCAAATATAAGTACTCTCCACTGGGGGGAGCTGTCTTGTCACGGTACAGTAACGTAATGTGGGACACTACCCTCACCTCATTAACCTAAACTTGCATGAATGTGGGAGTCATGAATACGGCTGAACATGCTTCATTTGACTGTGTTCAGAAATCCCATAGAAGTGAATGGAGAAGGCCTTGCATGCACAATCAACTATGGTCAGGCTCCCTGTTGCCACATACACGAGAAATCGAAGTTATGGGCGTGCATGCATCACTCTCTGGCTTGTCCCAAAAATTGTAATTGTTCTGTAGGCAACACTGGAGCAGCCTAAACTATATATTAGTCTATGTGTTAAGCAAGATAGGTGTTGGGGGCCCCATCCTGAAATTAGGCTCGGGTCCCAGAGGTGGGATCCCCATTTACCAGATGGATATGCTATAAATGTGTGAGATGGAAATACCTCTTTAGTATTAGGCAGGGGGTTATAATGCAGAAGAATGTGGCGCTCTCACAGAGGCCGAGGGTGGCAGAACCCGCTACAACTAGCTGACCGTGTGTGATCTGGTCATAGACATGCAGATAGGTGGCCAGTCACCAGTGCTCATGCTGATAGTCACCCTCTAATATATTGGGGGGGGGGGGGGGGGTTGCCAACATGTGCAATATTTCCCATCTTGCGTTATTGTTATAATTAAAATCTTACAAACCTTCTGAGGGTGTGTGTGTAATATGGTGACTTTCACTACTGTCAGAATGATGTCATCCTACGTATGTAATCATTTTTTATTTATTTTTTATTTTTTTCAGGTATGATGGGTGGAAGTGGCCCAAGACCAGCTTTACAGTCGGCGGAGTGGGGTTCACAGACAGCAAATCCTGTGAGGGCTGTATGTCCCCCAACTGGCAATGCCATGAACAGACCAATGCAGAGCATGATTCGCAGTCCGACCTCAAGTATTCCAATGAGGCCCACCAATCAGACATGTCCTAGACCAATGATGCAGTCTCCTGTTATGAGTATGGGTAAGTTAGGCCATGCTGTAGGGTGGCATTAATGTATCTTTATCTGGTAAAGACTACAAGTTGTGCAAAGACCTGGTAAAGGGACCTGTAGATACATACTTGGCCTATGTTAGGAATATGATTGCCTACTGACGTAAGGCATCAAATCCAGCGTATATAAAGGGGACAGTGTTGCTGCAGTGATGATCTACCCAGCCATGTGACTGCTGCGGTGATGATCTACCCACTCATGTGACTGCTGCGGTGATGATCTCGCCGCCCATGTGACTGCTGCGGTGATGATCTCGCCGCCCATGTGACTGCTGCGGTGATGATCTCGCCACCCATGTGACTGCTGCGGTGATGACCTCGCCACCCATGTGACTGCTGCGGTGATGACCTCCCCACCCATGTGACTGCTGCGGTGATGACCTCCCCACCCATGTGACTGCTGCGGTGATGACCTCCCCACCCATGTGACTGCTGCAGTGATGAACTCTCCACCCATGTGACTGCTGCAGTGATGATCTACCCACTCATGTGACTGGTGCGGTGATGACCTCCCCACCCATGTGACTGCTGCAGTGACCTGAGTAATATGGGTATATGGGTATGTCATTGTTGCAGCAACGCGAGCTTGGAACTGTAGTGTGGCAGGGAATTTGTCAGATGAATAGTCGTCCTTTTGTCATTTTAAGGCATCCCTCTTTCTCCTCCCCTTCAGCCAATTTTGTTCCCCAGATCCATTTAAAGGGGTTTTCCACTCCCTGAGAAAATAAAACTGTTGAGTCTCCTGGGGCCCCTCTATATTTCCCTTTCTTGGGTTCCAGTGCTGTATCTCTCCAGTCTTCTGTTGTCATTTTTTCTTACTTTCGAATGGACATGACACTGCTACAGCTGCTGATTGACTGCAGCAGTCCCATGCCCCTACTTACATCACTGTTCGGAGGTGAACACTGTTGAGAAGTAGAAGTATGACATCAGAAGATCAGAGGCACAGGGCAGAAACCAAGGACCAGGGGAAGGTTAGCATAGGGGTTTGTTTTTTTAACGGGTTGACAGCCCTTTAACTTTAATGTTTTGCGAAATTTCTTAGCCATGGAATTGACCGTACAAAGGAACGATTGAACTTTACTGTGTACTTGACTTAGATTTTTTTTTTTCTTTTTCCACTTCAGAATCTTCTGAACTAGACATGAACATGACTGGACCACCGTATACCCAGCAGCAGGCGCCTCCTAACCAAACAGCTCCGTGGCCTGATAGTATTTTGCCTATTGAACAAACCTTCAACAATCAGAACAGGTACATTTCTTACAGCTCGTGCAAAGTGCAATTTGATATTTGGCTGGAACGTGAAGACCTGATTGGAACAATAAAAAAAGAAGGTGATTAATGTCATTGTTTTGCTATGCATTATGTGATGGCTTCAATATTCTCATTTTTAGGCAGCAGTTCAGCTCCTCAGAAGACTTACTTTGTCAGCCACCTTCGTCAGAGTCTCCAAACGAAGAGGGGAACCTGCTTGATCAGCTTTACATGGCTTTGCGAAATTTTGATGGTTTGGAGGAGATTGACAGAGCTCTTGGAATACCAGAACTAGTCAGTCAGGTACATTCCTAGTAACCATGTGCTTTCTTTTTTAGTTATGTAGTCATTTCAGAATCAAAGGTTACATGTCTAAGGCTATGTTCACACAGCATTTCGATGCATATTTTTGCGCTCTAATACGGGCGAGATACGTGCTGAAATTACGGTAATCCATAGTTCTCATAGAGAACTATTGATTACGCCTCGTCCCCCCGTGCGTACAATACGATCGTATTGTACGCGCGGGGAGATGAGTGATTTGTCAATTACTTGCGGCGAATACGCGCTGTGAGTAATGAATGTCAATGGGCCGGCAGGTAAAGTTTTATTTTAAGGGTATGTTCGCTCACCATATTGTGTCGCGCACAGGTATGTACCACAATAAACCTGCTGTTGAAAGTACGTGCTGGCCAGCACATACTATTAGCAGCACAATGGCCCTGCCTCCTATTTAGTCTAGTATTCCCCAACAGGGGAGCGCCTGAAAGAAGTGACATGTTGCTTCTTTTTACAGACGCACAGTACGTGTCCTGAAATGTGCTCGTTTTACATAGCACTCAATGAGTGCTATGATTTTAACATATTTTCAGAATGTACTTTGACGCAATTACGTGCCATAGTAAGCCCCGCAAATGCGCAGTGTGAACATTACCTCTAGTAATTTTTACATAAGATTTTTATCATTAAATAAAACATCAGGGAATGTGGTAAAAAATAAAAAGTCTGTTTTTCACATTTTGTCTTTTTTTTTAAATGGCAAAAATGTCAATACATTAAGTTTTATTATTGTCACTTCTCCGTTACAGTTGATTCTATATAGGTGACATACAGCTTGTGTCATCGAGGGCAAGACTAAAATTTTAGGCTGGCAAATTTTTTTTCCATTTATTTGACATCATTTGCTCTCCATAAAGTCAAGAAACACATCTTTGGAACGTTTTTCCTTATTTTTTTTCTGATTTCCTCTGTTTCTAGGGATGATATATTAATCCTGAATTTATAGGAAAATACAATCCCAAGCACCGACTGCAAGGATGATCTGCGTCTGATAAGACCCAGCCACATCTGTAGTTACCTGGCGATCACATGACCGTCAAGGACAGAAGCAGTAAGCTTGAAGGCTTCCTGTTGATCTGTATACTTGGTGCTCACCGATAGGGAAGGCAGGGATGGTATTAAACCAACTCCTGCCTACTCTCTAGAGACCATAGCCATTATTGATACCAGACTCTACACTCCCACAGCTGCTTATACTCCTGGTGTATAAGGATATAATATAACAAAAATTATACATACGTAAGTAAATAAAAACTATGAAATACAAGTAATAGAAAAAAATACACGTTGACCCTGGACAGTTTACCTCAGACTTATTATAAGCCACCGAATCCAGCCGTGACTATACATAGTACATATCAAAATGACCAAAACAAAGTAAGAAGCATATTTTAATACTCTTTCAGTGTTTGCTTGCAATTTTAATTTTTTTTAGATTTATTTTTTTTTTTTTACTATCCTTAATAAAAGAAAAAAGAAATAGTTACGTCCATATGTTTTTGGGCACTGATACAAATTTTGTTTTTTGTGCCTGTTTACTGAAACATATTCAATTTATAGTTCTATACTGGACATAAAGTCCAGACTTTCAGCTTTCATTTGAGGGTTTCCACATTAAAATTGGATGAAGGGTTTAGGAGTTTCAGCTCCTTAACATGGGCCACCCCCCTGTTTTTAAAGGGACCAAAAGTAATTGGACAAATGAAATAATTGTAAATGAAATGTTATACATAACCTTTTGTTTCATAAAAATCTACTGCAAAACTTATTTTGGTAGTCCAAGAAATATGAGCATTAAGGTTGTTGGACCACCAACTGCACAAAGGTGATGAAAAAAAAAGTTTGCTGCTGTTAAAGGGTTAAACAAATCTTCTGTTTCTTTTTCTTTGCAGAGTCAGACTGTTGATCCAGAATCATCGTTAGTCAAGACTCAAACTTGATAATGGATCAGAAAGCCTCGCTCTTTAACCATGCTTACACTGCTCAAGGGCAGATGGCTCAGAATAGCTACGCTCAGATGCCAGATCCAAACTTCCACCCTATGGGACAACGTCCAAACTATGGGATGTTGCGCATGCAAACCCGGCCCGGATTGAGGCCTACTGGAATGGTACAAAACCCACCAAACCAGTTAAGACTCCAGCTACAGCATCGGCTCCAGCAGGCACAGCAGGTAACACTTTCTAGTTGTTATATTAGTCTTCAAAAAAAAATGGGAATCTAGCAAGAGAACAAAGAATGACTTTTAATGACTATATTTACTATTTTGCCATAGGCAAATTTAAACTCTATCAGTTCTCAATCTATAAAGCACTAAAATTTAACTTTTATTATGTATAACACTTAACGTCAGTACACACTATTTAAAAACCTGATTTCTAACCTCTCAATTTATCCCTTTCTAATTGTGAAGGATTAACTCCTTTTCTATTATCAAGTCTGGTGGAACACCACCTATTGACAGGGGAACCTTATATATACAGTGATTTACTAACTCCAAGAAGGGTTCCAAAACATCCTACTTGGGCAGTCATCCCTATAGGATTGGAGTTAGTAAATCACTGTATATATAAGACTCCCCTGTCAATAGGTGGGGTTCCACCAGACTTGATAATGGAAAAGGAGTTATTCCTTCACAATTAGAAAGGGATAAATTGAGAGGTTAGAAATCAGGTTTTGAAATAGTGCGTATAGAGGTTAAGTGTTATACATAATAAAAGTTAAATTTTAGTGCTTTATAGATTGAGAACTGATAGAGTTTAACTTTGCCTATGGCAAAATAGTAAATATAGTTGTTATATTTTCTTGAATGTCAATTTAAAATTAGAACCATCTGAAAATGCATAAAAAGTGTTCTTAAATGTTCATTAAAATTTATTCCAACACTGAATTCTCTTTCATAGAACCGGCAACCACTAATGAATCCTATGAGTAATGTCTCCAACTTGAACATGTCTATGAGGCCAGGAGTACCAGCACAGATGAGGGAGCAGGTAAAACTTAGCAAAATGTAGAGGCAAACATGTCATTATCTGAGCTTTCTTAGCGGTTGTACATATTACGGAAGGATTGTAACGCCTACAAAGGATGCATGGTCATGGCTAGTAAAAGTTGTATGTAGATGAGTTACCTGGACTCTAAGTAGAAGTAACATTTTTGTTCTGAGGAGCTGTAAAATTCTCTGTCTTACATCCATACTAATATTGTAGATCCTGTGCGCATAGAGAACAGGATCTAGTTAAAACGTGTGTTTGCATTTTCATAAAACAAGTGAATGAAATTGTGTCATATGTATTTGCAGGGGCCCATCAATGCACAAATGATGGCTCAAAGGCAAAGGGAGATCTTGAGTCAGCACCTTCGGCAAAGACAACTACAACAGCAGCAGCAAGTGCAACACAGGGCTATGATGATGAGATGACAAGTACTTTCTATGCCACCAAACATGGTTGCTTATGCAGCCATGTCAGGATAAATAAGAAGCCCTCGTATACCCCAAGCCAATGCACAGCAGTTTCCATTTCCTCCGAACTACGGTACTGGAATTCCATCCCCACCACCTTTCACCAGTCCTTTCTCCCCAGTGCCCCCCAGCCCTGGGTCACAGTCGCTCTCTCACAGCTCTTTGCATGGCTCCCAGATGAATCTGGCTAACCAAGGGATCATGGGGAGTATGGGAGGACAGTATGGGCCTGTCTTGAATCCCCCAATTCAGCACAATGCCTTCCAGTTTGCCAGCTCAGGTACCACCTTCCACTTTTAAGTGCAGGTCTTGCTTAACCTCTTTAGTGTCGCTAGGCCTGCAACCTATTGCAAAGCAGTACATTGCAGTCCAGCCCCGTACTTATTATGGGGTTTCAAGTATCAGCAGTCTTCATAGGCTTGACGAGTTCTTGGAAGTGACTGGGTGGCAAACAAAAAACCAGTCTTAGCACAATAGTCATGAAACGGTTTTCACTCTTCTATGTGCTCGCATCGGTTTCAATCTTTCCATCTTAGAGGTTGAAATATGATTTACAAATTTGATCCCAGTAAATGAATCCATCTGCATTTTTATTGTATCGTCCTATACTCTGCTTGGAGTTGGCAGTGGATTCACCGTCGGCATTTGCAAGAGTGAAAGTGGTCAAATAAATCTCATTATTCTCTTGATCCCTGCAACTAAAGTATGGTTCCAAATATCTGAGATGTTGAAGTATTTAACTGCATGTGATTACTAACATGTCATTAACATCATGAACCGATCTAATACATCTCCTAGATTAGTTTTAACCTGTGAATAATAGGCCAGTACACCGAATTTGCCAAGCCTATAAACCTAAATTAGCTGTGTCATTCCTTTGCTTTCTGCTCCTGTGTTTCTGGTGTTGAGCTGTGCTTAGATCATGTCTTTGTGTTCTTACACATTACTGTCATGTCTTTTGGCTTGGCTTCTTCCCGTGTGCTTCCCCTTCCACTGTGGATGTCTCGTGTGTTTATGGTGGACCGTACTGCCACCACTTATCTTTATGTCACTTTAGGACTAAATGGCACAGAGCACTGGGTGATTGAGCTGTCTTTCTGCATTACACACAGATTATTTTGGAGCGATGCTGCTGAGAGGACAACATATAGCTAGCAACTTATTAGGGTTGTCCCACCTCTACAATGACTATACAATACATGGAAATCCATAAAAGAAGCATTTATGCTATCTATACTACATGAAAAAAACTTTGAGATTCTTAGTTCACACGTTTTGATCAAAAAATGTTTAAGCCACCCCCTACTTACAACGGGATCTCAAGGCGGGTGGTCCTACACTATCTTTATCTCTCACTAGAGCCAAATTCAGACTTCTCATTGGGCCAACCGGCCTCCATAATCCAGAGAGAAAAATAAAAACAGGCACCAACCTTGCACGCATACTGCACTAATATAACAAGCTGTGGAGGTGGGCGGGGTGCAAGAAACCAATACGGAGGCATCCATTCCTCTCTATAAATTAAAAGCAATATGTGCCAAATACAACGTATAGTTCTGCACAAAAAAACATTTCTGAAAAACACAATGTGAACCTGGGTGCCACTGGCATGGTTGCGGCATATATATATATATATATATATATATATATATATATATATATATATACACACACACGCATTACAATACCAGTGGCACACCAACTGCTAAAAGGGCTATACAATACATGGAAATCCCTAAAGAAGCATTTATGCTATCTCATTGGCCCAATGAGAAGTCTGAATTTGGCTCTAGTGAGAGTTAAGGATAGCGTAGGACTACCCGCCTTGAGATCCCGTTGTAAGTCGGGGGTGGCATAAACATTTTTTGATCAAAACGTGTGAACTAAGAATCTCAAAGTTTTTTTCACCTTTACAATGATTCACCTATTCACGGTATAGGTCATGATAGTTTGATCGATGGGACCCCCAATGACCACAAGAATGGGAGTCCTGAATCCCACATCTGAATGGATCGGCAGTCGCTTGTGTGCACTGCAGCTTCATTCATTGTCTGTGGTACTAGTAGAAATAGCTGAACACTGCGCTTCTTCTGTTAAATAGTCCGTGGATAGAGCGGTCAGACCCCCAGTGACCGTGCTATTATGGGTTCCAATACTGGAATAGTGCACGGAGGCTAATACACCACATCAGTGCCATATGATAGAGGTCTTAGATTTGGAGTGAAAACCCAGGAACTTCAGATTACACCTCTTTGTCCAGTACAGTCTGCCATATAGATTACATCTTGTCACAGGGATGTCCATGTAGTCTGTGTTCTCCATGTAACTATGGATCAGTGTAGGACATATTCATATGTCCTGTAGCCATTGTCTTAATTTCTCATATTTCGACTTGCCGTAGATTATTGGGAAAAGAGAAAGATGTATCAGTGCGGTAAATGCGCCATTTGGGTCCTTTATTTATGTTGTTGACCCCATTACCATTTTACTACATTGAGCACCTGTAGATCTCACCATGTTTATAGTCTTCACAAGCACCAGTAAGGCTATGTTCACACAGGGTAATTTTGGCGCGCATTTCGCCTCGTATTTGCGCTCTAGTACGGGCGAGATGCGCACCGAAATTACGGTAATCCATAATTCTCATAGAGTATGCGCCGCAGTACATCGTGTGAACATAGCCTAAAAATCACTGAAAACAGATTGTTCATCTCTGTCATTTGGATTATACGTGCATCATTAATGGCTCAAATTCCCACGTTCTCGACCACAGTGTTCGTTCTAGAATGAAAATTAGACGTAGATTACAGAAGCAACAGGGTATTTCACTTGCTTACTATGGATGTGCATTCAAACATCTCCAAAAAAAGCTTACCATTTCTGCTGTGCTTTGGGTCTCATATCTCTTTGGTTGGTGTTAGCAGGTGCTTTCTAGTGTCTGTCTGTCTGATGTGTTGCATGCTACGGAAAGCTTGACTGAAGTCTAAACAGATATGTTCTTTAGGAATGAGCCAACAGTCAGACTCTGGATACACTGGGGCAACGACTCCTCAAAGCCCAATTATGTCACCCAGGATGGCTCATACCCAGAGTCCCATGATGCAGCAATCACAAGCCAACTCAGCGTACCAGTCAGCTGACATGAACGGATGGGCACAGACAAATAATGGAGGAAACAGGTATAAAGACAGGATACTATTGCACACGTAACTCATGTTTGCATTCCAGGTGGACATACTGTAGCAGCACAAGACAACAGGCCCTGTGTGCAAGCTCCAGAGATTGGACTGAGACCTCCAGACAGTCATGTAATCTAGAGAAGAAAGCAGCACACTCTTCTCAAAAAGTCTCCACCTTACTAAAGTCCAAACATGCTTCGTTTTAGCTTTTCAATGGAGCCATTTTCAAGCTTTAGAAGATGTGGTGCTGCTTCCTTTTCTGGATTGCATACTGTAGAATTAATATTTTAACCTCTGAGAGGTGCGGATACATGCCCCCAGTCTATAGCATTGTCTTTTGGCATTGCTGCAGTGTGTGGGTGGGTTCACATCGTTATTTGCTATGTTTGAGTTCTCTTCTGGGGTACCGGGACATAGCCGCCCCGGCCCCATATAGATTAATGCGTGATTTTTAATCCTATTGCTCTAATTCCTGGTAGTTTATGCTTTCCCAGCAGGACTCACAAGTGTGCTGAACTACATTTTTTTTTACCCAGAACCACCGCATACACCTTGAACAAAGCAAATAACACTGTGTAAACCCAAAATGTAGGACTCCAGCTTCCAGTTTAGAAATCAATCTCCTATTGTAAGTCCAATAAAAAAAAATCCTATTTATATCTTGATGAAAAAAAGGGGTTCACATCAACACGGTCATTGTCATAGCAGTTATTAATCAAACAAAAGTAGCACCACATTACGCTGATGCGTTTCGGTCACACAAGGTATCCTTACTCTTAGAAAGCACTCATAGTAAAGACACCTTGTGTGACCAAAACGCGTCAGTGTAATGTGATTCTACTTTTGTTTGATTAATAACTGCTATGACAATGACCGTGTTGATGTGAACACTTTTTTATCAAGATATAAATAAGGATTTTTTTTATTTGCCTTACAATATGAAATTGATTCCTAAATTGGAAGCTGGCGTCCTACATTTTCTGTTTAAACTGCTCGTTGGGCGTGGAGTCTTGCCTACTGCCATGGCTTCCTCTGGTTTTGTCATCACAGGGAAGCGGATCTTAGCCATTCTTGCCGTCTGTTTGCGGTGTAAACCCAGTTGCAGCTCACTGTGCTAGGAACGGCGATCTAACCAGCAGTTCTGTTCCTAAAGCACCTTTCACCATAACAGAGATCAGAGGCTTCCTCTGATTCTGGCTGGGTAACCCTTTAATTGCCATGGTCACCAGTTAACCCCTTAAGGTCACAGCCATTTTTCATTTTTTGTTCTCTGTTTTTAACTCCCTGCATTCCAAGAGCTGTAACTTTTTTATTTTTCTATACTTTTTAATGGTGCCATTGACCATAACATATAATGTGCTGGGAAACCCCCCAAAAATTCTGTGAATGGCAAAGCATGAAAAAACGAAATAGCCCTATTTTTACAGGGGTTTAGTTTTTATGGAATCCATTCTTCGGAATAAATAATGTGTTATCTGTATTCTGCAGGTCCATAAGATTCCAGTGCTGCCTAATTTGTAGAAGTTTTTTTTCTTTTTAAATTTTTGCTGAAATTTCATTTTCTGTAACCAATATTTTTATTTTTTTGTAGTTTATGGACCTGAAAAAGGGCTTCTTTTTGAGAGCCAAAGTGTAGTTTTTATTCGTACCATTTTGGGATACATGCGACTTTTTGATTGCTTTTTATTCCAAAGAAATTACCAAAGAAAACCCCACAATTTTGGTGTTTGGCATTTTTTTTCTTCTACGGTGTTCAGCGTATGGGATAAATGATTTTTTTTTTTTTATTTGAGAAATGGCAAAAGGAAGTTTATAAGAACTTTTTATTTTATATTTTTTTTTTCCTTTAATACTCAGTCTCCCTAGGTTACTTAACCAATACTATGCCATGTATAGGATTGTGATATAGAAATGTCTAAATGCATGAAGAGGTTAAAGAGTCTGATATAAGAGACCTCCCCCATCTGATCGGGTCACTGGGATTTCCAGTGGAGCTAATTGAAGCTATGAAGAACCCTGTACAATTAGCCTTGAAGACTTAGAATGTTTTGGAAGCCTGCTGTGAGGACACACTGTATGTCATAGTGACACATTATAAACATGCAAGAGCATGTTCTCACATTAGGTTTGTAAAATAAAATTGCATTATAGTTATGCCTGAATGGGATAAAAAAAAGTTGTTTAAAGGCTTTAAAAAAGTTAATATAAAGAAAATGCAAAGAAAAAAAATAAGCATACTAAGCACCCACACAACCGTAGTGTATGACTCTAAAAAGTGACACCAGACAGGTGCACATGACTGCTGCAGTATTCACAAGACAACCACACCAGCCACATGTAAACAGAAGACCACGGAGAAACCACTGTTGACATTGGAAAAGTGGTGAGTGGCAATTTGAGAACAGTGGGGAAAAAAGTATTTAGTCAGCCACAAATTGTGCAAGTTCTCCCACTTAAAAAGATGAGAGAGGCCTGTAATTGACATCATAGGTAGACCGCAACTATGAGAAACAAAATGAGAAAACAAATCCCGAAAATCACATTGTCTTATTTGGAAATAATTTATTTGAAAATTCTGGTGGAAAATAAGTATTTGGCCACCTACAAACAAGCAAGATTTCTGGTTCTCACAGACCTTTAACTTCTTCTTTAAGAGGCTCCTCCGTCCTCTACTCGTTACCTGTAGTAATGGCACCTGTTTGAACTTATCAGTATAAAAGACACCTGTCCACAACCTCAAACAGTCACACTCCAAACTCCACTATGGTGAAGACCAAACAGCTGTCTAAGGACACCAGAAACAAAATTGTAGCCCTGCACTAGGCTGGGAAGACTGAATCTGCAATAGACAAACAGCTTGGTGTGAAGAAATCAACTGTGGGAGCAGTAATTAGAAAATGGAAGACATACAAGACCACTGATAATCTCCCTCGATCTGCGGCTCCACACAAGATCTCACCCCATGGGGTCAAAATGATCACAAGAACGGTGAGCAAAAAAATCCCAGAACCACACGAGGGGACCTAGTGAATGACCTGCAGAGATCTAGGACCAACGTAACAAAGGCTACAATCAGTAACACACTACACCGCCAGAGACTCAGATCCTGCAGTGCCAGACGTGTCCCCCTGCTTAAGCCAGTACATGTCCGGGCCAGTCTGAAGTTTGCTAGAGAGCATTTGAATGATACAGAAGAGTATTGGGAGAATGTCATATGGTCAGATGAAACCAAAGTAGAACTGTTTGGTATAAACAAGCTGAGTAGCATCCAAAGAACTAGCTTATATTTAGCGTACCTTTTAGTATCCAAACAACCGCTTGCATAAGTCCAGGCTGGGCGTCCAACCCTGCAAATAACAACAACCTTCTGGACTGCCGGATTAACACGTCTTCACTCAAAGCTTCTTTTATAAACTTTAATAAATCCTTAATATGTACAACAGCTTTCTTGCAGCTAGCTCGTTATATGTAACATATGCGGATTCATACATCACAACGTACAATCTTCCGAGGTATATACAGCTACTTCAGCTATACAGCTACTTCAGCTTATTTCTCCGCTATACGTTGTATGTAGAATCAATAGCAATTTTATATAGATTATTTAGTACTTGCTTATCCGGGCGATCACCTCTCAAGCAGACATTCCTGTGTCCTCCCGACAGCAAGAGACTACTACCCGGTGGGTTTAAATGAGGAATGTCAATGGAGCGTGTACTTGTAAGCTATGATGTAAAATATGTATAATAGATTAGCAACAAGATGACTATGTTACGATAGTAAGTGGATACGTTTAAGCAGCGATGTAAAATATGCGATTAGAATAGACAGCGGTAAATAAGAGGTTAATCTAGTGAAGTATAGAGTGTAGCACACTATAAAAGAAACGTACCTACGTAACACAGGTGAGCTTGACAAAGGGGGAGGACCCCGAAACGTCGCAGGCGCAGTAGTCTCTTGCTGCGTTTAACAGAGTCTGGAGGACACAGGAATGTCTGCTTGAGAGGCGATCGCCCGGATAAGCAAGTACTAAATAGGCTATATAAAATTGCTATTGATTCTACATACAACGTATAGGGGAGAAATAAGCTGAAGTAGCTGTATAGCTGAAGTAGCTGTATATACCTCGGAAGATTGTACGTTGTGATGTATGAAACCGCATATGTTACATATAACGAGCTAGCTGCAAGAAAGCTGTTATATATATTAAGGATTTATTAAAGTTTATAAAAGAAGCTTTGAGTGAAGACGTGTTTATCCGGCAGTCCAGAAGGTTGTTGTTGTTGTTATTTGCATCCAAAGAACACCATACGTACTGTGAAGCATGGGGGTGGGAACATCATGCTTTGGGGCTGTTTCTCTGTAAAAGGACCAGGACGACTGATCCATGTACATGAAAGAATTAATGGAGCCATGTATCGTGAGATTTTGAGTGCAAACCTCCTTCCATCAGCAAGGGCATTGAAGATGAAACGTGGCTGGGTCTTTCAAAATGACATTGTTCCCAAGCACACCACAAGGGCAATAAAGGCGTGGCTTCGTAAGAAGCATTTCAAGGTCCTGGAGTGGCCTAGCCAGTCTCCAGATCTCAACCCCATAGAAAACCTTTGGAGGGAGTTGAAAGTCCGTGTTCCCCAGCGACAGACCCAAAACGTCAGTGCTGTAGAGGAGATCTGCATGGAGGAATGGGCCAACATACCAGCAACAGTGTGTGCCAACCTTGTGAAGACTTACAGAAAACATTTGACCTCTGTCATTGTCAAGAAAGGATATGTAGACAAGTACAGGCAGTCCCCGACTTACATACGTCCCCTAGTTACAAACGGAGACTTATGGGGCTGACTTTCAACACTGAGTCACGCACCATGATAACCAAGTGCCAGCATGCCACAGCTACACATGAGATACAGAACGCTAGGTGAAATCTTCTCAAAAAGGGCACAGACAACAAAACAAATGTAAAAACGGTTTCCTGCACTATCCAAAACTAAAAAATTATTTTTGCTGGAATAACATTTAATAAATCTACCTGTTCCGACTTACATACAATTTCAACTTAAGAACAAACCTACAGTCCCTATCCCGTATGTAACCCGGGGACTGCTTGTATTGGGATGAACTTTTGTTATTGACCAAATACTTATTTTCCACCATAATTTGCAAATAAATTCTTTCTAAATCAGACAATGTGATTTTCGGGATTTGTTTTCTCATTGAGGGGTTAAAGTTGAAATTTAAAAGGGATTTTCCATCTCATGGATTACCTTTGCCTACATGGTTAAAGCTAAACAAACATCCTTACCAAATAGCTGTCTGCTCTGTTTTTGTCTAATTTCAGAGATGCAGCAGGTTGTCTATCCTGCTCGTTCACTGATGCTTTCTTAGGTTAACGTCCATCTTTGTACTTTGCATTGGTGTCCAGCTTGTGACATCACCCCTTGATATGTCTTATCAGCAGACGTCGGCTGGGATGCTACAAGGAGAGCTCATTAGCCTTGTGCCGTTCTGTCAGTGCGGCAGGGCATGTAGCTGATGCATTGAGCTTCACACTGTCCAGGTTCTGCTATGGGTAGTTTCCATAGCAGGATTGGGAGTGTGCATGTGTAACCCAGCATTGTGATGATGCCACAACGCTGCTCATCTGATCTGTGAATCAACAGAGCCTGTACTGCTCATGGGGCTCAGGAGGCAAGTCGGGAAGTAACAGAGAGCGCATCAGTGGGAGTAAAAACCCCCTTTATGCAATCAAATCTAAATGACACGAGGATCTGTTTTGTGAGATACATTGGTGTTTTCTAGCTTATTGTAGGGTTGTTTTATCTTTCAGCATGTTCTCACAACCATCTCCACCACACTTTGGTCAACAAACTGCTGCTGGCATGTATAATACCAATATGAACATCAATGTCTCAATGGCGACCAATGGAAATGGCATGAATAGCATGAATCAGATGGCTGGACAGATCAATATGACTTCAGTGACCTCTGTGCCTACATCAGGGCTGTCCTCTATGGGTCCAGAGCAGGTAAGCGCAATACATCATACATCAAAGAACCTTGTGCCAGTACAAATTGTTCAGATGTATGCCCCATTGTGATCCAGATGATTCTTTATGGTATATCATGATTGACAACTTTCCCTGTATTAGTGTGTGTACAGAGAAAAATGTCAGTCACTGTATGTGGGTGGGGTAAGCAATACTTTCAATTTCACTTTTAAGATTGCTCTGATTTTTACTCAGAAATTCAGTTACACGCAGGTTTTTCCAGTTACCAACCTCCTCTCTCTGCTGTTTCTTATCTGATAGCAGGGAGTGACTGTTACCCAGGTCGGTGCACAAGACGCAGGCAGCTTGAGAACAGAGTGTGTTATCTAAAACAAACAAAGGAGATTAATAACTTTTAAGTGTTTACTTTGAGCACTGAAGCTCTCTGTGATATAGATAACATCTCCTGCTCTCATGTCAGCAATTAGAAGAGTTGTGAATTTAGATCTGATGTGCTAATAATTACTATAGAACCACCCACAGTTTGACCCGGAAGATACAGTATGCATGAATCTAAAATTGCTTTTAGCTCTGTGAAGCAACATGGTAAGAAAATCCTTTTAAAGCATGCTCAGTTTATGACAACTAATACTTCTACTGATTAAACTGGCAATAACTGTGAGTTCTTTGCTTTTGCATTTCGTTTGTGGGACAGCCACTTTGTACCTTTCTTTGGGACTGTAATGTTAGTTCTTGGCAGTGGCAAAAGTGCTTGATTAATGTGTCCTCGAATTGTTTACTTGTAACTTTAACTACAAAAAGTGACCCTTGCCCACCACCCACCCATTTAATTGCATTTAACTTATGGCAGAAATTCTATGAATAATTGAACACACTGCTGGAAAGAGTAATGGTTATGTGATGACTTCAGAAACTTGCACTACTACCAATTAAGTTTAAGTATATGGCTGCTCTGCGTAGCCTTTCTTCTCTAGGGCTTAGTACTAAAAGCAATGCACTGTTTACTGGGGTTCAGCATTGTACGCTAATACCCTTATGATGTCATATGTCAGACATGGCTTCATCTATAAGCCACATTTTTGTAGTAGATGTTTGGCTGTACCTTTGAGGGATTACCACCCAAAAATGTATCATATTAAAAGTGAACAATTGCATGCCTTCAAGAAATAGATTGTCTACTATATTTTATTGCTGCATTAAGTATTACAGCTGACAGTGGCACAGAAGCTGGCACTCAGATTTAGCAGCAGATTTGCAGTTTGTGTCATAGATTTGCACAAGCATTGGCCCTTTTGTCATCGAATGGGGCTAATCCTGTGTTTTCCATGCAGAATCTACTGGAATTAAGTGACTCCCACTTCCTCATACATGGCGCATGTTTAAGTGATAACTTGCCTGTAGTAAAATGGAAACATCAGGCGGTTTATCACCTTATGATACAATAATCGAGCTATTTAGGTAGAACATACACTGATAAGCAAAAGGGTAACAATGTTTTGAACTTTTTACTTTCAGGCCCCATATCTTAACCATCCACTACAGCTTTGTACATGAGGCTACAATTAGAGCACGAAAATGCTGACAAGGAAATGTCAGTCTGTAAACTCCTACACTTAACAACAGCTCAACAACAATTAGGAGAAAGTGTATCTAAAATATAACATTTAATTCAATAAGATTAAAAAATCTCTATAGAGCAAACAATGACCCAAAACATATAATCAAAAGTGCACACATGAGGCTACAGCATTATTTTATAGACAATCATCTTACCTATCTTATACATAACTTTGACTTGCAAGTATTTAGCATCTGCTTAGTTCTGCAGGTTATTATCATGTAACTACATTGTTACTGTTTTGTTCCTAAAAAATCTAAATAATTTCTATTATATTGTTAGTATTTGATAAATCAATCTTTGGTTTTCAATACTGCCTGAATCCTTCTGGGCTCTGGATCAGACTCAAGCAGGTCTTGACCAAAATCTGATCCAGGTCTCTTCTACACGTTCCCAATGTTGGTGCAGACTGGACTTTGGTACGAATGCAGCTTTTTCTTCAACTCTACCCACAAGTGTTTGATTGGGTTGAGGTCTGGGGACTGTGGAGGCCAATACAGCAACTCTACTTCATTGTCATTGATCTATTCCTTCTTCAACCTTGACGTCTGCTTCAGGTCGTTGTCCTGCTGGACACTATGTCGTCCTTTTCATAGCCATAGTACTGGAGTGTATGAAGTAACTCATCTTGTAGGACACTCACATATAGCTCAGCATTGAGACCACCATTGATCCTGGTCAAGTATCCAACACCTTTGGCTGTGAAACATCCCCCATATCCTCAGGCTTCCTCCACCAAACTTGACAGTTTATTCAATTTCTCGATCCATTGTCCCCATTCTTGCCCCATCACAGCCCGGTCTATTGACTTTCATCTCATCACTCCAAATCACCCGTTTCCAATCTTCCATTTTTTGTATTTTTTTTGCAAATTCGACCCAATGCTGCTTATAACTAGATTGAAGTTGAGGCTTCTTCACCGTTTTTTGGGCCACCATTCCAGACCTGTGTAATGCATGTTGCCCGGTGCTTGCCTGGACATCTGTGATCTCACTCTTACAAAGCATGCGAGCCACTTCCACTGCCGTGTCTAGTGTTAGGACTGATGGACCTTATGATAAGCCAACTTGCTGACTCTGATATTTCTCCTGGACGTCCACCTCTTGGCTTTAGAATGGATGGACTTGATTTCATATTCTTCCAGCTGTCAGGGCCTCACATGCTGCAATTTTGCACTTTTCTAGGCCAAGAGACCGCTATTGATGAGCTGGATGATGCTGCTTCTCTTTTCTTGGGAAATCTTCATGGCTGCTCGAACCAGTGACCTTTCACTTGGGAATCAGCCAAATAACACACGCCGCTATTAGGGAATGTGAGAACATGTTGTAATTTGTAGTATACAAGAGGAAAAAGATTGTCCCACCACCAGGAGCAAAACAGTAACAATGCAGTTACATCACAAGAATCTGCATAACTAAGCATATGCTAAATAATTGAAGGTCAAAGTTATGTATAAGCTAGCCAAGATGATTGTCTATATAATGATGGTAGTCTTGTGTTCAAAGCTGCAACAGATGGTGAGATATGAAGCCTGAAAGTCAAAAATTCAAAACATTGTTACCCTTTTGCTTTAGAACACAAAAAAGCTTTTTAAAAAATTGTAAATACGCAAAACACTGCAGGAAGTGGGGAAAAACCTTTTTCAGCAAAAACATCCTGAATAACATCGGTGGACTCTATAAATTTGTTCTGAGAAATATTATTGCCTCCATCAGATCCTGCATACATGACCTCACATCTGATCTCATTATTTCCAAGCTAGAGAACGGCCTCTCTACACTAACTTGGGTTGGGGGCAAAGCGGTGACCACAGGGGCAACATCTCTAACAATTTCAGAGTGTAAGGGCTTGTTCACACGGCGTTTTGGATCCTGTTTACGGATCCGTTTTTGACAGTTGAAAAACGCATCCGGAAAGCGGATCCGTAAAACGCAGCAGTTGTTACTTTATTTGGATCCGTTTTGAATGCTTTTGAACCTGCGTTTTACGCATCCGCTTTCCGGATGCGTTTTCAGAAAGAAAGAAAGAAAGAATGAATGAATCTCTCTCTCTCTCTCTCTCTCTAAATCTCCCGCAGCCCCGGCTCCCATTCAAATCTCACGCACCTCAGCCCCGGCTCCCATTCAAATCTCCCGCACCTCAGCCCCGGCTCCCATTCAAATCTCCCGCACCTCAGCCCCGGCTCCCATTCAAATCTCCCGCACCTCAGCCCCGTCTCTCAATTCAAATCTCCCGCACCTCCACTGTCACTGCTCCCACAGCCGCCGCTCACCTCCGATCCCCCTGCGCAGCCGCCGCTCCACCTGCCGCCGCTCCACCTGCGCAGCCGCCGCTCCACCTGCGCTGCCGCCGCACACCTGCGCTCCCGCCGCACACCTCTCCAGCGATCCCCGTCCAGCCTCCCACTGCGCTTTTCGCATCCGCTTTCAGGATGCAAAGCGCAGCTGATAGGTGCCCATAGTGTGGAGCGCTTTTGGACAGGTGCCAAAAGCGGACTCCATTATCTCCTATGGGCTTTCACTTGCGTAAACCGCAATAAGAATTGACATGTCAATTCTTAAAGCGGATGCGAAAAGCGTAGTGCAGGAGAGCTCTCAAAAGCGCATCAGCGATCTCCCGTGAGAACAGCGATGCGCTTTTGCCATTGAACACAATGTTAATCACACTGACAATTGTTAGATCCGTTTTGCGGATCCGTAAAACGGATCACAAAAACGTCGTGTGAACAAGCCCTAAGAATGGCCTCGGACAGTTGGTTTTGATGAACTGTTGAACGCTTCTATTTCTTTGAAAGCAAGTGATACATTTTGCTGAAATCTGGTCAATCTGTTTGCTATGGGAGCGGAATCTCTTCCCCTGTGGTAACGCTTTGCCTGCTTTATGGCATCCAAATACTTTTCAAAATTAAACTTCTCATCTGTTGAGACTGAAGATATGGGAGCAGTAGCACTGGCAGTACCCAATTCCTATTCCTCTTGGCCCTCCATTGAACTAACTGGACCAACTTATATATTTTGGGAATCAAAGTTGGTTTATTTTATAACTACTCCCAACTCCACCAAAATGAACATCAATTCCACGACTCCAGCTCTTTTGTAGCAGTACCAAAGATGCATGGGAACATTTTGCATTGTATGTAAAAGGGGTTGCAAAACTGTAATCACATGTATGGGATGCAGATTGTCATCAGATTTCATTTCAAAATCTGCCTTAAATCTGAAACCTGTGAACGTGGCCTAGATATTAAAGGGGTTGTCACTTCAGACGATGATGGCATATCGCTTGGGACCTGCACTGATCTCCTGACCGAGCCCCGGGACCTCGTGCTTCTGAACGGAGAGCAGGGAGTGACTCTCCCAAAGACAAGAAAAGGAGTGCGGAGTTTATCAGGCGATCATTCTCTGAAGTGAGACAACACCTTTAAGATAAACTATGCTTGCCTCCAACAGGCGGTCCTCTATACTCTTTTAAGGTGCTAGGCGTCCTTACTTCTAAGAAGGCCATCAGTCCTCTGGGTACCAACTCTAGTAACCCCACCACTGCTGGGACCTACATAATGCCTCTCAGATTTTCTGTCCAGCTGCTGACTTGTAGGGAATAGGACTTCTGGATCTTGACCTCTCATGAAGTCATTTACAAGTCATTTCCAACCCAGTAAGCAAACTAATCTCCCTAGAATGAACTGATCACAAACGTGTGTGTACGGAGTAGTTACGTGGCGCTATAGTCCCTATTACGGCCATACCTATACTGGATCTTTCATAGACTAATGCTTGGAACCTCACGATTAGACGTAATATGCAGTAAATTGTGAGGTTTTAGCTTGTGTCCCCTTCCCCCAGCCATGTGACACATTGCAGGCTTTTCAGGTTTTCCTTCTTTATAGTGACTGTAACTTTTTATTTGACCAAATGTAAATATTTAATGAGAACATAATTTTTGTTTAAGTAATAGTTTAATTTTCCCGACCTATGACCCCATACAGCGGTTTTATGAGACATTAGATCTACTTTATTGTGCTAACCTGTCTCTTAAACGAGACAAATTAATAATGTAAAATGTGTCCCCATTAGTCACTGCTTTTTATGTTACAATAGTTGTTCCCCTTAAAAGCCGGTCTACATCTTTTAAGCCAATTCTGTAACCTCAACGTGAATCTTTATGTAGTGTATACTTTTGTATAAGAATAAGTCTTTATTTTTAGTTCACATTTAACCATTATTAGCTTTTACTGTTCAAATGTAGTCTGGGTTCACATACTGCAGTTTTGTTGCATGCCACAAAAACACTTTCTTTTTTTTAAAAAAAATGCAATTTTTTTTAGTGCAAGTAGTTTTGTAATGAACACTAATTTGAAACAAAGATGACATTTTGGTTACAAATCTACAAAACGCAATGTGTGAACCCACTCAGTCTAGTGTTTGTAATATTAACCACCACTATTAATGCACACCCATGTGTGGTACCCTATCTTAGCAAGATTTGAAAAAGAGAAAGAAGTTGAACTCTGAGATATAAAGGCTTATATGGTCTGAAGCAGGATTTCTGAGTAGAAAAAGCAGGGTAAATGCTGAAAGAGAACTTGAAATTCCTTACGTCATCCACATACAGTGATTGACAGTTTGCTCTGCTGTAATTTAGGGGTTTTGCAGAATTTTGTGTTTTTATCTTGCTGGATGTCTTCCGGAAGTAAAAAAAAAAGGGGTTTTCCAATAATTTAAAAACATGCATATGGTCCCTCACTCATGATTTCATGGTTAATTGTTGCAGGGTATCATTAGGGCATGTCCCCACGGCACGGGTTTTCGGCCGGTTTTTCAGGCGGTTTGCGGTTTTGCAGATTGCCTGAAAAACCGGACGGAAATTAGCACAATGGTGGAAAACCCGTGCAGCAGTCCCCACTGCACGGGTTTTCTGTCGGCCGTTTTTTCCGCCCGCGGTCCGGCTGCAAAGCATTGTGCAAGCACAATCTTCCGTCCGGTTTTCGGACGGAATCTGTGCTTGTAAAGGGGGAGGGCATTTCTCCACTCATTGCGAAGAAAAGCAAGAAAGGACAACCGGTATTTGTCCTCTGCCGTGGGAACGCACCCTTAGTGATGGACCAGTTGTATCATCACACTCTAAGTACTGGTTAATTTTTTTTTTTTTTTTGTTTGGTGGGTAGGGTTTTAAAAGTGTTGGAAAACCTCTTTAATAGAAACGTAAAACTGAAGGTTGAAATTTTAGAAAACAAACAAAACCTAAAGACTGGACCCTACAAAGGAAAATGGTCTTTTTGGTCAGCCTGGGTAAGATCTCTTTCTTGTTTAAACTAATTGCACTTTTTCTGCTTTTGTTCTAGAAATACTGCTGACCCTGAAGATGCCAGGGATGTGTTGTCTTTCTGCTGACCAGCTGGATCTCCTTTCTCTGGTCTGGAAGAGTCTCGTCACCTTGGTAGTGTTCTTATGGACTGGTGTGACATGCCAGCTTGCAGGCCCTTGTTGAGGTGACCTGACCTGCCTCCAGATTCAAAGCTGAAGTTGTGTTTTCCGTGATGCAGCCTCTTCACCGGGCAGTGTGGAGCTAGAATACAGACCGGTGGCCGTCTGTTCACTGCATTCACCTTAGTGCGACTTAGATACCTGCTGTGGAGTCATTATGGACAGGCAAATTTCATTGGACTATTTGAAATGAATGTATTTAATTAATTGTATGTATTTAAGGAAAACAATGCTTTTTTTTTTTTTTTTTTTCATTTTCCTCTTTTCTCAAGTTTTTGACACTGGTTTCTAACCTTCTATTTCTTGGGCGTTTAGCCCGTTAGATACTTTTGCTACCACATGAAGGCTTTTCCCCCTTTTTCCCTCATTTTGGAAATGTATATTTTTTATTTGTGGGTGGGAAGGTATAAATTTATGGGTGAAAGCCAGGTTATTACTAAAATGCACCACAGCAAAGCATGACTAACTTAATTTAAAGGCACTGTGGATTAATATTCTACTCCTACAAAATATGGGGATTTCATAGAAAGAATGGTTTAAGTAGGCAGGTTTTATTTTGACTACTCTTTTAGGGGTTTATGTTTTTCTGAGACTAGTCAATTGTAACAGGGAGTGTTCGATGATCTCTAACGAAATATATATGATATAAATAAATTGTGGAAAAGCCTTCTGCAGTTTCTATCAGTGCTTTGCTGTGCATTATAATTGCCTATAGCTGAATGTGAATTTTCTTTCTTCAATTGAAAGGTATTGGGTGCAAATTCTGTTCCACCGTTTTGCAAAACCCTTCATTTTTACCGTTCCTTATAGAACAAGCATGTCACGGTTGTTTTCAGTGATGCCACTTCAACACACTGTAGTTATTAAAATTAAAGTACGAGGCCAAGAAGGGGTTCATCTGTAGATAGCCTCCTCATCTCTGTTTCACTTCCCACTATTGCTAAAATATCCAATTTTTCCAAACTCTTCAGGTTTAATTTTCCTATAACAGGGTGGATTTTTTTATGGTACATAACCGAGCAATAATTTAAGTTGAAAAGAGGTTTTTATTTGTAAACGTTTCATTTTGTAAAAAAAAAAAAAGAAAAAAAGAAAAAAATGTGTTGTCAATTTAAAAAATAAAAAGGTACTTCAGTATTAAATAGGTAATTTCTGGACTTTGGCCGCCACAGCGCTTTTGATAGAACTAGTTTGTAGGCATAACCCTTTCTAAATTCAATGTCTTGCTTCAAATTCTGTATCATCTGAGGTGTACTAGTCTAGAGCGCATCGAGAAAATTTTGTAATTTTTTTTTAACCCTAGAAAGAAAAAAAAGTTTTTAGAGGGAAAACACCCTGTAATTTACTTTTTACGCAGTCGAAACCCATCAGGTGGTTGCAGACAGTGGCATTAGGAATTGGATTGCTTCAAAGAAACACTGGGGATGGTAGTGAAAACTGGTGTAAAGTTCAAGCAGCCTAGTAATGTTTGCTCTAAACTGTACTATAAGCTAAATTGGGATATTCACGTATACCGTTTTTTTTTCACTTTACTGTGTCTCTTGATTTGCTCCAATGTAACAAGAAAAGGTGCTGTTATTTCATCAGAAACAATTTCAGTGTCGCACTTTTTGCTGGAAAAAAAAATCAACTCTGCTGGGTTTTGCCCTTAAACGGTTTCTCAGGGACTAATAAAGTTTATCAGGCTATGCTCCCGTAGAAGATTTTTCTGCCTAAAAAAAAATCTGCCGCAAAATATGTGGCAGAAATCTAAAGCATACCTTTAAATTTTGATGCATATTTACTCCATACTGCAATGAATTTTTCTATGGTTTTAAACATGAATTAGCCCGGTGAGTAGGGTTAATCCACATCTTGGCTACCTGATACGTTCTTCATGGCGAATATGCCAGGAAGATGCAGGAAGAAATGTCACATCACCTTTTGTTTGGATCCGTGTTGGAAAAAATATTCCCATTCAATAAGATAACTATGACGTACCCTTTTCACAGATGTTTTAACATATTAGAAATCGGGATACATGTGAATTGTGACAATTTACATTAAGCCCCTTTACCGACCAGTAATAAAGGATTCAATTACATTCCTCATCCAAGCAACTATTTGACAAGAGCACGGTCTGCTCACTAGGTGCACTTTGCTGCAAACAGGTATGTCCCTGAGAAGCCCTTTAAGAATTGGAGGTCACTACACTATTCGTGTCACACATCTAAAGTTGCCAGAATTTTACCTTGCTCAACATCCAAGCATTCAAATGTTAAAATATATTGCGTAGATGTCTTTTTATATATATATATATATTTAAATATATATATATATATATATATATATATATATATATGTATATATATATATTTTATATTATGTGTTATATATAATATATATTTTATGGGGTATATTATATATATATATATATCTTGTTATAACTTTTGAAACTTATTTCTCATGGCTGTATCATTGGTTTTCACAGATCTGGTATACCTGCCACCTAGAGGGAAGGTGATTTATTGGTTCTTGCATTTCTGTGAACCAGTGACCTTTCTAAAGTTTTAAGAGTTATATATTTAAATGTTACTTAAAGTGGATGTCCACCATTCTACACCACTTTTCTATCTAAATAGGTATACTGTGCTGATTCATTTTTTAATACATCTCTATAGTGGTCGTTGCTTTCTAATGCAGCACACCAATTCCCCTGCATGGGCATAGATTTAAAACTTTAGATTTAAGCTGCCTTGAGTGACCACTAGATGGAGCCGTCTGAATACTGTTTATACATTGAACTCAATTACAAAACAGTTTTCAATTTCTCTCTAGCGGCAACTTCAGATATGTCATTCTGTGCAGGTGACTTGGGGCTGTGACCGAAGTTTGAACTCTTATAAGAGATAATTTGTGAATTTATCAGCAATGATTTTTGTTCCTAACATGGAGTTAAAAGGTGAAGCTTCACTTTAGACGAGCTCCATGCCCATATTGTCCTTCATATAATGATGTTCCATTGTTTTTGGTTCGATTGTGATTACCCGCAATGATTGTTTCCATACTGAACATTCTCCTTACCCCCAGTGAGGGTGCTGGCTTTCCCCCGTCCTGTTGTTCATTGCTTTTACACACGTATACCTCACTTGGCTAATTCACAAAGAGAACCATGCTCCTGTCTACAACAATTAAGTACTGAAGTTTGATAACACAGTGTGCCCAGGTGTGTGGAACTGCAAGAATTGCACTTTTTTGGACATAAATATATTGTAAATTATTACTCCCTCCCCTCTCTCCTCCTTTAGTCAGACAGCAGATCATGTTTCACACTACTTTGATACTATTCCAAGGAGTGATGTAATTCCACAACCAAAAAGTTCCTTGTACAGCCCCCTCTCTCCCTCCTCCATATTGCAAATGAATTAGTTTGTTACACAATTAAAGTCTTTCTGAAATTGTGTGGTATTTATTCAGTGTTCCTACCACTTTCAATCTTTCTTTACCTCCTACATATATTTTGCATCCACTTGATTGTGTACAAGTCATCAATACTTTTTTTTTTTTTTCATTTTTTCCCAATGAATGTGAATGGCAAATAATGTGAAATTTCTTTACCCTTTAGGTTTTAGGGATGTTAAAAAAGGGTTTGTCACTTTGGGCAGGGAAAAAATGGAAAAAGTTCATTTAAACCACATTTAGGTAACCCTACCATGACAAAAAAAACTTAAGTTCTTTTTTGTATGTTTTTTGGGAATTTTCCAGCTTATGGGCAGTGGGAATTGTCCCCCCCTTTTAGTTGCCAAAAGGTCCCCCAAACCTTCCTGCACCCTTTTTTGTCTTTTGGGGTTGTGAATGGGAAGCCATTGGGGATTTTCCATGGTTTTCCTATTTTACATACATTTATAGGTGTGAAGCAGCAGTCCGAAACAACTTTCAAGATCTATTATTACAACGATTGAAACCCAAAAAATGTTGTAAATGGTGGTTTCTTTGGGATCTTTTAAAATGGAGAGTGGGTTGTGGAGGTCTTGATAGGACCTAACACGTTTGCCCAGTTGTAGAATGCTCACAGTACCTGAACATTTTTTGCTACTAATTTGGGGATTAGGGGGCTGCAACAGGGAATTTTTGTGTGTTGGTGTTTTTTCTCTTAACTTTTTTTTATAATTTGCAAGAAACCCTTTATGTAGAATTTGCAAAGTCTGAGGCATTCCACCCCTCAGTGCCCTTCAGTACACTGGAAACTGAGATTTTAGTACGATTTAAAATTGGCAGAGCTGGAAAGGGGCCCTTTGCGTAATGCTTCCATGTTTCCTTTTTTTCTTTGGAAATTGTTACCTGTTCAAAAAAAAAAAAAAGTTGGGGACTAAAGTGTCTCTAAAAGCCCATGATGATTTTTTTTAAAATAAAAAAATTCTTTTTAGTAGTGCATTGATTAATGTCCTATTCATAAGGAAACCTCATTTGTGAAAAAACCCAACTTACCTTTATTGACAAGGGAAAATGGTTTAATTTTTTAAAACTGCCACGGGACGGGGGGTTTCCCCATGAGTATGTCCCCCAAATTTATTGGAATGTTCAAGAAGGAGAATAATAAAAAATATAGTAGTAAAATCCAAAATTTTTTAAATATTTAATTATGGAATGCTTTAGAAAATTTTTAAATTTGTTGGTTGCTTACAGACAACACCTCAAGGTCTTCTACATCAGAGCCAATATGTGGGCCAGTATGACATCATATTACAGATTGAGCCCCACTTGTATCAAGTAGTCACATTATAGAACTTCACAAAGAAGACAAGATGAATTGGTAATCTAGTTATAGTAAGAATCTCATCATCCAGTCTGATCTACTGCAGATCCTAAATAGTGTAACTCATCTTAACATCCAGCATTGAGTTCTGGTCCTCTTTTTCCTTCTGCATAATTGCCCACTTTCCGCACCACAAGAGGCCCACTGTCTGATTTACTTTTTACTTTATTTTTTTTGTGGGGTTGGGGGGGGGTTTTTAAATGTCGTTTGGGTGTGGATATGACTTGTTTTTACCAGTGGCTTAACTCCACTTTATAGATCCCAAAGATTCCAATCGTTTTAAAAATCGACAAAACCTTTAAAATGTACTTTGTGAATTGGAGATTTTTGTAGTGTTTGTAATGTAGAGTGCTGCCTATTTACAAGAAAAAAAACATTGTCCGCACAACCTTTGGTGTAACTGGCTTTTTTCCCCGGTCCTTCACCCTTTTAGAACACTTTGTCAGCGTGACAGTTTCGTTTAAAATTGTAGATTCTAAACCAATAGCCTGGACAAGTCTACCAAGCGCTTACGAGGTGTACCTCAATTGTTTTTGTGTCTTCTTTCCTCCCCGTTATTTCTTTAGAGACTAAAACGGATTATTTAAGTTTCTTACTACAGGTGAATAAAAAGAAAAAAAAATGCTACGTGCAAGAACCTCAAAATGCTAATGAAAATAGCATAATGCCTTAGATCAGTTTTTAAGTTTGTATTTTCATTAGCTGTTTAATTTTTTATATTTGTATAGATTGGTACTTTTTGGAAAGTGCTCCATCTGGTTTTTGTTTGAACGGTAGGATGGACCTCTTTCCAAAATCCTTTTAATTGTATTCTCGGCCATCTACCTATTTTCCTGTTGGTTGTGAATTTTATTTGTACAGCTAAACTCCTCTACAAAAATAGTGTGTGTGCGTGTGTGCATTTACATTGAGTAAAAGAAGTATACAAGGGTAAAATAAAGCAATATATAAAATATGGTTCTTCAGGAGAAAGCTTACAGTATTGCAGGTTTGACTCTTTTTCGTTCCTTTTTGGTTTTGTTGGGGTTTTCCTCCCTAAACCCCCCTTTTGTCTCCCCTCATTGATGTTATTTCTTAGTGTGGCAGTTTATAAAAAGGTAGATTTTTTTAGGGATTTTAAAACATTTATGAAATTTAAATTTGCTTTGCTGATGCTTATTTGCGTATTTGATGTCAAATAATGCTACTGTAAATAAAGAATTGTTACTGCATCAATTAATAAATTTTAATGCCTTTTGGGTTTATACAGTATTTGGAGTCTTTTGATCACGACTTGTTATAAACTGTGCTTGTTTGCTTTCACCTTCACCTTTTTTAAAATTTTAGCTCACAAAAATATGCATTTAAAATCCCCATATGAGAGGGGTTGGTAGCCCTCCACTTATTGCGGAAAAAACCAGGGAAATTCAACCACGTTGGAAAGTGGTGCTGCATGTCTTAGACGTTGGATTATTGAGGCACTGTTGAAAGATACCTAGTGTCGGCAGCTTTAATGAGTTTTCCTTTAAAAGTGTTTTATTACCTGTTCATAGGAAATGGCTTAAAGTACTCGTCAGTGGCCGTCCAGCTGCTGGCACTGGGCTAAATTTTGCAGATTTTGGGCTAAGCTGCTGGTCAACTTAGGCTCCAAAGTCAGGAGAACACTCACCAGAGTCTCCAATTACCCGTGGTATTCAAATTATTGATTAGTGTAAGTTTTCCCTTTGGAAGAGGAAACTTTTTGTTACCAACTTAGGCCCCACCTGGACAGGGAGAGAACAAAGACACAGCCATTGGTGTGGGCTTTACAAGATTCCATAGTGTGAACCTGAGGATTCTCTTATTATTGATAATAGCCTGAGGTACACCCCTTATATACTAAAATTGGTAAAATAATATTTTCACACAAATCTCTTGCTAGGCTCTACTTGCATGCAGTTATAGCAATATCATATCACACCCTCAAAATATTTTAATATATTTTATGGAACTGAATCAAGACAGTCTTATGATTCATTAAATCATCCCTTGGCAAAATATATTTTCTTTATATCAAAAGTCTTTTGAAACAAATACAAGATGGTTGTGACTGTTTAGCAAAATGTGTGTTTAAATAATGGCACCCTAGTTAATTCCTTCCATACCAGTTTATGGTCAATATTCTGGTTTTACATAAAATCATTGTTTTAACATGAGAATGAAAGAAGTTACAACACGAAGTACACTATTGTTTTTGTGGTGATATTATACACCAGATTGATGTGTGAAACATCTACCTTACAATTTCTAAAACTGAACTTAAAGGGGTTCTCTTCATTTGTTATAGGCCTCACAGCTGTTTTAAATTTTGTAATTCATACTTATTAAAAATTATTTACCTGTCCTGCTCTGCAGAACCAGGCAGGTAGCCTTGTCCTCCCCTACTTTCTGCAAACCATGCGACATCCATTGATCACATGGCCTCAATGGATGTTTTGTCATTACTCGGTGGCTGTGCTTCGAAGCCAGGCTCAGCTCAGAAACACTCACCTGTAGTCCATGTGACATGAGCAGAGAACCATCTGACTGCATACACTCTTGCCATCATGTAGTTTGCAAGTGATTATAAGTAATTACATTAGAGTAATTACAAGGGAGGGGAAACTGTTTGTCTAGTTTTGAATCCTGCTGGCAGAAGTTAGTAATGGGAGAAGAAGACAGCAGTTCAGAGCTTGGGAGGTTGTGTACTGCTGTCATGAAAATGATGACTGCAGCTCTGCACCGTTTACATAGTGACTCCCGAGTCCTAACTATTATCATGACAGCAAGTACAGAGCTAAGGGGATTAGATACTTATGTCAGCACAATGTCCAGCATTGATAACTGTGGTGGGAAGTCCTAGATTGCAGTGCAGTCTGGGACTTGTAGGAAAGAGTTGCTGGAGAACTACTGTCGCTCCCACAAGCAGGAAGTTTCTCTGCAAAAAGTGATGAATAAGAAGTCAAAAGAAAAGAAACGCATAAAGGTAGTGGAGTATCTTTACTTTCCATATATATGCTGTTTATAGTGTTCTATGAGATCTTTAAACTACCGGATAACCCTTTTAAATTAGGTATAGCTGCATTCGAGATACTTTGTCTAAAACTGCATCACCATCAGTGAAACCGTTGTTTTATATGGGTGCATTCTTACCTGAGACCCAGTGCATTTTATTATTATTTTTTTTTGGAGGTTGAAATTTAAATTTTAAAAGGCTTTGGGTACAGCCAAAAAGGTTTTTTCCCAAAAATAAAACGGGAAAACCAGGAAAAATCCCAATATTACGTTTAAATAAAAAACCTGATACAGAATAATAGAGAACCCTGCCTGCAAGAGCTTACAATCTTCAAGGGTAGAGCGGGAACCTGCCGCCACATTTCACCGTATCTCCATAGCAAAAACCCTGTAAGTCATATGAGGCTTGTAAACCAGTTTCAATGCAGATTTTACTCCTCCATGTTGAAAGATGTGAAATTTAACAGAAAAAGCGGGAAAAGGGAATGGACATGCTAAAGGGTTTTAAAAAAACCTACAAAATCGGGTCGTCCCCGTGAATGTTGGATTAGCATAATCTGCTGTGCATTTCCTGTGCACAGATCGGGGGGCCAAAAAAAATTCTGGGAGAAATTCCCAAAAGGGAAAAAAAAATGAAAGCATTTTGTGGGTTTTTCCCAAAATTTGGGTCATTCTGTAGACTACAAGGACGGGGTCGCTTTATTTGGGAAAGGGAATATTTTAAAGTATTTTTCGACATTTTAAAAACCTAATCAAAGGGAGTTGTTCAGGCTGGTTTAAAATTTCCCGTTTCTTTCAAATCGGCATAACGCTTGCCAGAATAATCCAAATGACTGTTTGGGCTATATGCCTTTTTATTATCAGCACCCTGCACCCATGGGCTATTTTTTTCCCCCCTTTTAAAGGGAAATTTGGTTTTAGGGGTTTATGTCGGGGAAGTTTTTCCCCCCCCCAAAAAAACCCAATGATAAAAAAATGTGATGTGAACAGGGCCTTATAATGTATTATCCAGATGTCAGAATTATGTGTGAATCTCTTTAGGGGAAACCCCCGATTTTTTTAAAAAATTTTTTTTTCATGATGGTAGCAAAGTACCGTGCCACTTCATCTACTGTTTTCTTAGCTTTTTCCAGGTAGCTGGGGTAATAGCCATTGGCTACTATGGACATCTATGTGGCTGCTCGAAAAAAGATTAGTGGAGTTTAGCTAAATTCCAAAATTTGTGGCAATAGTATATCTAACTTTTTAACTTTTTCTGTGGAGACAAAATTTTCACCCCAGTCTGCTCTTTGATCAGTTCAAAGTGGGTTACATAAAAAGGGGGGCCCAACAAAATGTTTATAGATAACTAGGATGTACTTTTCAGAATGGGAGACCCCCAGTTCCACTCTCCCCCCTCCCCCCCTGAAACCTGACTTTTTCCCAGGTCACATATCATGCCTGGGAAAACTCTCCTATAGAAGTAAATTTTGATTGATCCTGGTAACAGGCTTTTATGCTTTTTATGAAGCACTGTAAAGCATCATTTCAAAATTTGCTTTAAAATAAAGTGCAGGAAAATATGCTGCCCCCCCGCAATCAAAACAGAAAAACGAATTGGGGTAAAATTTACAATTAAAAAATAAAAAGGCTAAGAAAAAAAAAATTTTTTATCAGTATCTATTTTTTTATTAGAAAAAAAAATTTGGTGAAAATTTTTTTTTTAACCCCCTTAACGACCACCCGCCGTCTTTTGGTGCCGGGCATTTCTGGTATTCTTTTTGCACAAACGCCCTTTTGGCACTTAACCCCTTTGATTCTGCGTCAGTGACCGTAGCAAAAATTCAAAAGGGTTTTTCCTCTGTTTCTGCCCGGGTGATAAAGGAAACTTTTTTGGGTGACCCCAATAAAACCCCGGGGAAGGCGCACAGTCATCCCTAAGACCAAGATTTGGGCCCCAGGGTCATTGTGAAAAAAAAGGCCATTTAATCAGGGCAAAACCAAATTTTTTAAAAAACCAATCCCCAAAATAAAATTTTTTAATTAAAAAAAAAAATGAAAAAAAGTTTCCCTTCATAAGATTTTAAAAAGGAAAAATAAAAATTAAAAAAAAGTGTGGAAAAAAAAAAAATAAAATAAGATTTAATAAAAAAAAAATTTACATTTCCCTTCACACACAAAACAAAAAAAAACCCATAAAAAACCTTCACATAATAGGTTTTCAACACAAAACCGTAATTTAAACCTGTAGAAATTAAACTAACAACTTTCTAAGTGTTTAAAAGTCAATAGTGGAAATTTTTTTTTTTTTTTTTAAATTTAAAAAAAAAAATTTTTTTGCAAAAAATTTTTTAAAATGAAAATTAAATATTCCCCCAAAAAGTAAACTTGTCCCAAATTAAAACAAAGCCTTATACATCTTGGGGCATTTAAAAAAATAAAAAAAAAATTACCCCCCTGTTAAACGCCCCGGCAAAAAAAAAAAAAAAATGCCCCGGTCTTATGAGGGGGGGGGGGGGGGCTTTTAGGGGTTCAGTTTAGGGGTTAAACCTAATTCAGTGGTTTTTAAATTTATTTTCCTTTAAATTTAAACATCTCATAACTTTTTTCCCCTTTTTATTCCCTTTAAAAAGTTCCTAGATGATAAAAGAAAAATTTAAAAATTTGGGGGTTTTCCCTTCCCCTTGGGTTTTTTTTTTTTTTTTTTTCCCTTTTTTTATTTTCCTAAATTTCTGTACAGTATCCCACACTGTTGGGACTATTTCAGGTACACTTTTTTTGGGAGGAACACCAAAACCCAAAATTTTCTATTTTTTGTATACATTTCCAGACAGAATAAACAGAGGAACAGCACAATGTAGAGATCTAAGAAAGAAGCTCCAGAATGTTTATTTCATGGGGGACAACTAGTAGTTACTAAAACGGCCGTGTCAGAAGACGGGAAAGGTCCTCGATAGAACATATTTACGGTTATAGTCCAGTATTCCAATTCTAATTTAAAAAAAAATCATAATTTTTTACGTTTTTAAAAGCACCCAATTTACAAGGAAAAAAAAACGCAAAGCAAATTTGAAAAGGGATAATAAAATTACAAAAAGGAGTTGCAGTTTTACAGCATGAACATTTATTCAAAAAACGTTACTTTTGTTGGGATTTTTAAGAAACCTGGCCATGTCTGCTTTTGGCTCTTTAAACGACGTCCCTGTGGCAGGTGGGTGACGTTATTCCTCAGACTTTTTTGGCATTTTGCCCCTAAACTTGCTACGCAATATTTTAAAAACTCCTAACCCACCACCCGGGGGGTACAAATTTTAGGATGCCCAGCACAATAGGTGCCCACCTGGTCAGCGTAGACATGGTACCTTCAGTATCTTCCAATTGATTTGACGACGGTAGTAGTGGCTCCGAAGAAGAGATGTTTAATTCCTCCATTGCTTCTGTGGGTGTAAAGGGATCAAGTGTAAAGGTCTCAAGCGTAACTTCTCTCCGGGCTCTATTTTAATTTTTTGCTGAGACATTGGGGGTTTCTTAAAAGGAAAGGGGATTTTTCCTTTATTGGTTTCCCCTGGGGGCATAAAAGGGGGATCGGGGGGCTAAGGGGGGGAATGGCCTCAAAACCCCCAAGGGGGGCCAAACCCAAAAAGGAAAGGAAGAGAAGAACCCTTTAAAACACCTGGGAAAAAATTCTTCCATGGGTTCTTGCTAGGGGGCCACTAAACCTGGAATTCCCCCTTTGGGTTTTTGTATGGAGAAAATTTTTCCCCCCCCCCCAGCAGTGGTGGACAAATTCAAGACTTTAGCTGTAGTCAAGTAAGAAAAATTGCAGGACGCTGTAGCTCTGGGGAGGGAAAAAGAAAAACTGAAAAGATTAAAAGGACCTTCACCTACCCTAATGCTTTTTTTGCCCGTGGCCACCCCAGGGAAATGCCAAACACAATGACCCTATTTTGGGGAAACCCCCCTTAAAGGGCCTACCATATTTTTTTTCACATATTGACAAGCAATATGTGGCTATTGTACAAATACATAATACAAATATATGTATTCATACAGTGGGGAAAATAAGTATTTGGTATACTGGCGATTTTGAATGTTTTTCCACCTACAAAGAATGGTAAGAATCTTAAAAAATCCCGGGAAAATCACATTATTTAATTTTTAAATAATATGAAATTTTTTTGGGAAGAAAAAAGTTTTTAGTAACAGCCCGCCAAAACAATTTAATCACACTACAAATTTTCCCCCCATGGGGCCAAAAAAGAATAGTGTTTAAGGACAACCCGGGACAAAATTGGGAGACCCCACAAAGGTGGGGGGGGTACAGGGGCAATAGCAAGTAGCCTTGGGGAGTGAAGGGAACAAATGTGGGTTTCAATTATTAGAAAAAGGAAGAAAAACAAGATGGGCTTTATCCTTTTTTTTGGGCATGCAAGGGTTTTCGCTTTGTGGGGTAAGAAAAGATTCGGGGAAAGGTCAGGGAAACGGCCCCGAACATACAAGGGGACCTGGTTAATTGGGCCTGAATAGAGCTGGGTCAAAAGTCTCAAAGGGTTATCGTTCGTTAACAGACAAGTTCCCCCTTTCTCCCCTCCAGCACAATTCCAGGCCCGTTTTTAAATTCCCCCAATTTACTACATGGGTGATCCCGAGGAGGCATGGGAGAAGGGTAATTTTTGGTCAATGAGGGCAAAATTGAACTTTTTGGTTTCAAAATTTTACAAAACCTTTTGGAGAAAAGAAGAAAGGATGATAGGGAACCCCAAGAACACCAGCCCAACCCTGAAGCATGGGGGTGGGAACATCATACTTTGGGGTGCATTTCTGCATAGGGGACAGGAGGACTGCATCGTATTGAAGGGTAGATGGATGGGGCCATGTATCACAAGATTTTGGTCAACAACCTTCTCTCAGTAAGAGCAGTGAAGATGGGTCATGGTTGGGTCTTGCTGCAGGACAATCACTCGAAACATACAGCTATTGCAAGTAAGCAGTGGCTCCATAAGAAGCATTTCAAGGTCCTGGAGTGGCGTAGGCAGTCTCTAGACCTTGAAAATTTTTGGAGGTAGCCCAGTTACAACCCCAAAACCTGAAACATCTGGAAAAGATCTGTATTAAGGGAGTGGGCAAAAATCCCTGCTGCAGTGTGTGCAAACTTGGTCAAGAACTAAAGGAAGCATTTGATTTCTGTAATTGCAAAGGTGTCTGTACACAATATTCTGTTTTTCCATTGTATTGCATATATATATATATATATATATAACACAAACAAACACATATATATACATATATACACTGCTGACAAAAAGGTAGGGATATTTGGCTTTTGGTTGAGACCAAGACATCACCTTACAATTGACCAGCAATTCCTCCTCGCCATTGCAAGGCTTCAAGCAGGATACTCTCAGACAGAAGTGGCCACTGAGCTTAGAGTGACATCAGCAAGTTGCAACAAAGATACAGAGAGACTGGTGGGGTCACAGAAAGGCAAATAAGTGGACGTCCTTTGGATACATCACACATTGATGACTGCTTCATTGTAGACAATGCCCTACAGAACTGGATGATGAATGCCACACAACTCCAGGCACGTTTAAGCGAGTTGAGAGGCAGCCAAGTGTCACGTCAGACCATTCTTATCCATTGACATCAGCGTGGTCTGCATGCTAGACGAATGGCAAGGGTACCTGATGGATACCTGGCCTGGCTGTTGCATATTGCTCTCTTTGACGTCTCCAGCATCAGTGGCGGACATAATTTCTGCTCAGAGTGAATCAATTTTCATCACTGAACAGCACAGAGGATCACTCACTGGTCCCTTATCCAGGGAAGATGCTCCCTGGCCTATGCAAGACGATGATGCCTGTGCCTAGTGGTACGGTCTTGTCGTCCAGCACGCAGACCATGCTGATGTAAACAGTTATGAATGGTCTGACGTGACACTTAGTTGCTTCCCGCCTCCCTTAAATGTGCCTGGAATTGTGTGGCATTTATCATCCGGTTCCGCAGAGCATTGTTTACAATGAAGCAGTCATCAGTGTGTGATGAAGGCAAAGAATGTCCACTTCTTTGCCTGTGACTCTTCCAGTCTCTTTTTATCTCTGTTTCAACCTGCTGATGACACTCTGTAACACTGTAAGTTTAGTGGCCTCTTCGGTCTGAGAGCCTCCTGCTTGAAGCCTCACAATGGTGAGGTACTGTTGTCTTGGTCCCATTGTCTTGTAAGGTGTTGTCGGTCTCATGATGTCAAAATGTGAACAGCATAATGAGGCGGACTGTTTAAATCTCAATTCACATTGATCCTCTAAATTTATTGGATGATTCAGGGATCAATCATCTGTTGTGATTTTTCCCATTAAGTTCCTTGTTAGAGATCAGCAAGGTGTGCAAAAAGTACTGAAGCACTGAACAGTTGGACATGTGCACTCTAAAATTAAGAGATGGTCTCATTTAGTTAATTTAAAAAAATAAAAAAAAATACAAGAAATGTTATGTTTATCCTGAAGTTTTATCCAAAAGCCAAATACCCCTACCTCTTTGTGAGCAGTGTGTGGTTTGACCTTGTGACCTTTCCTGTGAGGGTGTGTGGTTTTACACAAACAGGGTGTGGCCTGATGCACCACGCTTGCCACAGCTTCTGATCTCCCTGATGCCATGATGAAGATGACTCTATGATGTCAGCAGGTCATGTGGCAGGGTTATGGTAACTCTCATGGGACATATTAAACATTATATGCTAACTAGCTATAAAAACAAATGGACACTAGATAGAGCTGTTGCAAGTGAAACACAAGAACACAATACACAAACATAAGAAATATAAGCAATATGGCTGGGAGGCATGACACACTGAGCATAGATTGTCACAGAGTGTCATCAACAGGTTGCAACAGAGATACAGAGAGACTGGAAGAGTCACAGAAAGGCAAAGAACTGGCTGTCCTTTGGCTACATGCGCAACCAGAGGATGATGAATGCCACACAACTCCAAGCATGTTTAAGGGAGGTTAGAGGCACCCAAGTGTTACATAAGACCATTCATAACCAGTTATATCATTGGGGTCTGCGTGCTAAATGACCGGAAAGGGTCCCTGACCAGTAACTGACCTGGTTGATGCACAGTGCTCTCTTTGACTTCTCCAGCACCGTTGGCGGCCATCATTTCTGCTTAGAGTGAATTGACTTTCATCACTGATAAGCACTGAGGACCACTGGTCCCTTGTCCAGCGTAGATGCTCCCTGGCCCATGTAATACGATGATGCCTGTTTCTGGTGGTGTGGTCAGGTCGTCCAGCACGCAGACCACGCTGACGTAAATGGTTACGAATGGTCTGATGTAACACTTGGTTGCCTTTTACCTCGCTTAATTATGACTGAAGTTGTATGACGTTCATCATTCGGTTGTGCAGGAACTTGATTACAATGAAGATGTCATCAGTGTGTGATGGAGACAAAGGACGTCCACTTCTTTACCTTTCTGTGACTTTACCAGTCTCTTTGTATCTCTGTAGCAACTTGCTGATGACACTCTGTGACACTCTAAGCTCAGTGGCCATTTCCATCTGAGAGCATCCTGCTTGAAGCCTCGCAATGGAAAGGTACTGCTGTCTTGGTCCTGCTATCTTGGTCTCATGATGTGGAGGATAGTTTAAATCCCAATTCAAACTGGTTCCCTAAATTTATTGAGTGACTCAGGGATGAAACACCTTTTGGGAATTTTGCCATTAAGCTCCTTTTTTGAGATCAGCAAGTTGCGCTATAAGTGCTGAAACATTGAACAGTTTGGACATGTACATTATACAGTTGAGATGGTCTCATTTAGTTCATTTAAAAAAAAAAATCAGTCTTTCCCTCTGGTGAGATCTAATGCCATGACAGGAAGGATTGCTTGATGCTTCTCTCCTAGACTTTCTAAGTGCCTGGTATCTGATTAGTGTGAAGAAATCTGGAACCACCCCTCTCCCTCAAGTGCAGAAAAGATGAACCCGATATCTTTAACCCTTAATTCCGCTATTGCTCCTGTCATTGCCCTGTCGATTCAGTCTAAACTTTATCTAGGCCTGGCCGGAACAACAAGCAATCATTCTGTCATTACCTTTTATTTGTAACAGGGCTACTAAACAGCAAAGTGGGATTACTCTTCCCTGCCATTCAGGAGTTTCATCTCTTTACTATCACAGAAAAGGAGAGAATTGTATATGTTATTTTTAATTGCATGAGATTACATGCAGATAATAATTTCTTGCAGCACCAACAGTAAACAGAGATTAGTCTGCCCTGCAGTTCAGGACTTTCATTTATTTATTATAATAGCTAGAGAAGGGCAAGATTTTATACATAATTTTTAATTACATAGGGCTGCTGTAATAAAAAAAAAACATTTTGTTTCTAAGAAAAGATGTTTTTCAGGAATATTGAGCTAAATGCCAGTTTTATAGTAGGAATGACAACCAATAAAAGTTCAGTGTTTTTCTTCATCTTAGGTTTAAAAATAAAACGGTATCCAAAATCTGATGAAAGCTTCTTTACTTTTCTGGCTCTGAAGTAAATTAATGTACAATAAGCATATACAAATATTTAAAGATAACATATGCCTGTCAGATATCCAAGGACCAAGAATCCGTTCTCCTTCCAGGCCGGACACTTGAGTATTTAGTCTTGAATTTTACTGTTGTGATTTTGCTACCTTTTTTTATTCTGACTGCTGCAATTAATTATTTTATTTCTAAATTACGTAGTTGGTTTTCATAGATTTTACTTATTGTTTTCATCTCCCCTCCCACCTTTTCCTCCCTCACTTCCCGTTCCCCTCTCATTTCCCCTTTTTATTTTTATTCTCTCTTCTTTTCTTCTCTCCCCCTTACCTCTCCTCTTTTACAATTATATTAAGAGGGCTGGGTGAATTGAAGGTGCGGTATTCTGTACTAAATTGTACCTCCTCGAATTTTTTGTGTCTACTCTTGATCACTATGCGATGGAGAAAAGGAAGTCCATGAGCACATCTCAAAAGGGAAGTGTTTGTATTATTTCCTTTGCTTTGTGTGAATTTATATCTGTTACTTTTGTATTTCAGTGTATATCACCCTTTTGTGGTATGTTTTTGTTGTTGTTAAACATCCTGTCGCATACACAAAAAGGAGGTTCACAGTTTCCTTCAGGTGGGCCCCTTGAGATTCTACCCAATTTGATGGTTACTATTAGTTCCACAAATTTTTGCGGATAGTCTCATGGAATATTAAGGGGCTCCGCTCCCCTGCAAAGCAGATTATGATTCTCCATCATTTTAAAAAATTAAGAGCTGACATAGCTTTGTTACAAGAAACCCACTTGGAGGAATGTGACTTCTTGAGAATGCAACGGCTTTGGGTGGGTGCTGTCTATGGTTCCTCTTCAGTCAGCAACCATGGGACGGGTGTTTTTCTCTTAATTCATAAAAATCTAGCTCACACTCTCATCACAAACTCATGACAATGAAGGTAGATGGTCAAAAGTTATCATCCAAGTTGCTTCTGTAACTATATTCATATATAATGTGTACGGCCCTAACTCAGATAATTCCTCTTTTTTTTGTAAATCTATCCAATCTACTCCTTATAGATTTAAATAAATGTAAACCAGTAAGGGGGGATTTTAATTCTGCCATGGATTATTGTGAAGACAGCAAACCTCCTCACACGACTACTACTAAGAATGATAAGTCCCTATTTAATTTTTTTTATCCCAAACACATATGGTGGATACATGGAGGCTACTTAATCCAGAGGGTGGGGAATTTTTTTTTCTCCCAACCACATAGTTCCTGGTAACAAATGGACTACTTCTTTCTGTCAAAAGTAGGTTACCTGCATCCAAGGCTGTGTAGTCCCTTTAGTTTTAGCGCGGATCTGCTATGCCGTCTCTTCAACTCCAGACCAAACCGCTGGCCTCGCGGTAATGCAACAAGCAAGAAAGAGGATATCCGGTGACGTGTGCCGCCGTAACGAATACCAAGGTATGAGAGTAAAACCAGAGACTTTATTTGAATAGCTTAAAAACTGGATCCATTCTGCACCCGGCAACAAAGCAACAGACCCCCGGTGAGTAAACAACAGACGCGTTTCGAGTCAACCGACTCTTGCTTACTGTTATACATTGATGGGTTACCAGCTTGTTTAAAAACCCCCATTGACAACCACTCACCGTAAAGGAAAATAATCATGTGACATTAGAATGGAAGAAAAATACCGCCCCATCATAGATATAGCTATTTCGAAACAAATATGCTTCTGTTAGTATCTGTCACTTTACATATATATAATAAATATTGTTAAATATATTAATAGTATATGAAAATACTATACATAACTTAATAAAAATAAAATAACTAATAAATATATAGCGTATCTGTGCGGGAATTCAAACCATCGGGTCTCCTAGTACCCAGCCTGAAAATCCATTCGCCTCCCTTTGCCTCAACATTTCCGTCCAATTTCCACCTCTATATGATAAACCCTTGTCTATCACATAAAATTCCAAATCTGATATGTCTCCCTGATGGCACTCAAGAAAATGTTTTGGCAGCTCCTGACATTTGTTTGGGTTGTGATTTTTGATGTTATTTAAAGTGTTCCATTATGCGCGTTTTTTACTTTTCTTATGGTGCTGCCCACATATCTCTTGTTACATTGGTGCATTCTATAACATAGATGCATGGTGACTATCGCAATTTACAAAAAGGTTGAATTTATATTTTTGTCGTTAAAATCTCATCTGCAAATTCTGTTGTTTTTCCTTGCCATTTTACACACACTGCACTGGATGTACCACATTTGAAAAACCCTTTTGAGATAGCCAATTTTTCCTATTTTCGCTTTCTGGCTAATGTGTACACTGGGGGCCGGGATATTCCTATTGTTTGTCCCCTCCAGGATGTAACTCGTACTCCTCCATCAATGATTTTACATAGGTCATTGTCCTGTCTAAGAAGCCCAGGTTTTTTCTTAAGATACCCTTTATTTGGCTAAAATTCCTACTGAATTTTGTGGCAAAAGTGATCTTACTTCCCTCCCGTTGTTTTCCCTTTGTGGTGTTTCCAATAGTTGTTCCTGCGTTACATTATTAATTCTATGGGAGGCCCTATCAATATCTTTTTGTTGTATCCTCTTTGCAGGAGTCTTTGGGGTTTTCTGTTTTTCTTGCTACGCAAAATCCACATCCCTCTGTACAAATTTGTCTGGCCCTTATCATTTCCCCATACGGGATAGCTTTGATTGTACTCGCCGCATGATTGCTGTTAGCTCTGAGGATGGTATTTCCAGAATTGGGTTTACGGTACAGGCTGGACAGAATTTTACCCTTCTCTTTATGTCCTGTTAGGAACACATAAAAGGGGACACAAATACTATGGAACAAACATCATGGAAACAACTATTTATTCAGCTAGAAAAAGCCAAAATCAAGGAACTTAAAATTTGGTGGGACAAAGAAACACTAAACACCTACCTTGAAAAAAAGATTATTCCCAGGGGCTTACGCCTGAAAAAAACTCCATCATTTAATACAACAGAAGCATTTCTGGAGCGATGGAACATAGCCCTCACAGAATGCTCTTTGACCCTTATGAGCCTTATTGTGGAATATGAAGCTGAACAAATACAGGAGTTAGACAAAAAAATTGGGGATTTGGAGAAACAAATAGAAGAATTCAAAGGGATTGCAGATTATAGTGCAGCACAAGCCCAACCAAAGGAAACATTGGACTTTGCGGAAAAATCCATTATGGAAAATAAAAAGAAAAAATATACCAGGGACATAGATGATTATGGTAATAACAGAGTCTATTTCTGGGCTAAAGAAAATCGTGAATTCTTTCCAAAACCCATTCTCAGAAAAAATTGGAGAAAGAAGTCTAATAGATCAGTCAGCTTCTCAGACATCGGAAGCATTGAAAGTAGCAGCACTGACAATGAGGAAATAGAAGCAGCGAATAATGTACAGTCAACATCTACAAAGACAAAGGATATGACAAAAAACGTAAGGAGACTGGCACAAGGGGACAGTACTGCAGTAAGAAAGTCGACAAGGACTTATGCACAGCGAAAGCGGGTGTACAAATAAAACAAGACGTTTCTCAAGTTGTAGTGCTCAGTCCTGCTATTCTTACACAGCCCCAACTAGAGGTTTTGAGTCAGGGTTTGAATTTTGTGCCAGAATTAGATTTTAATTTTTTCCATACAATCATGGACATCAACAAATTTGTAAGGCTTCTCACTGTCAAAAAATATTTTTCTGATAGTGATAAGGAGGTGAGTGAGGTACAAATAGAAGACAAAATAATGAGTAATGAATTTGAAGGCTTGCAGTTTAGGGAACAATTGGCACTTAAACAACTGTTAGAACTAGGGAGGGAAACAGATTTGGAGACACATAGTGTGGAACACAATGGATCAGACATACAACACAATATGCCCAATCCTGGGTTTTATCCCATAAAAGCCAGAGTCCCGGCCCTGGAAATTTTTCAAAATGCAATGGAACGGGACTTACTGGCATTACATAATAAAAACCTAGAAATGAAAAAACATAAAGGATACAAAAATAATAACCTAACATGGAGTCAAATGAAAGCCATAAAAGAACTTAAACTCAGGGATAATTTAACCATCAAGAAAGCAGATAAAGGTGGAGCGGTGGTAATTATGGACAATGGGTTATATGTGAAACAAGTATTGAGCATATTGAACAGTGTACGTACATACCGTAAATTGGAGGAAAACCCTACACATAAATTTCAGAAAAAATGAAAACATCTACTTGAAGAAGGTTTTGCCTTAGGAGTTTTAAATGAGAAACAAAAAAATTATATCTTAGTAGAGGACCCAGTAATACCAATTTTTTACGGGGTCCCTAAGATCCACAAAGACTCCTTTCCACCGGACTTACGCCCAATAATTTCTGGCAATAACTCTCTAAATGAAAGGATTAGTGTTTGGGTAGACAAATACCTTCAACCCATTGTCCATAATTTGCCCGGTTACATCAAGGACACCAAATCCCTTCTAAAGACCCTCAAAGATAAGAGTTGGCAGGAACAATATACTTGGGTTACTTGTGACGTGGTGGGACTATACTCTTGTATACCCCATGACGTTGCATTGATAGCCCTTACTTTTTTCCTCAAACACCATAGTAACTATGATACCAATCTCCAAGAATTCATACTCATGACAGTAGAATATCTTCTCAAAAATAATTACTTTAAATTTGAGAACAGCTATTACCTACAATTAGAAGGAGCTCCGATGGGGGCTACCTTTTCTCCCTCCTTGGCCAACATCACCATGGCCTGGTGGGAACACCATGCCATTTATCATGAAGGTAATCCATTTACTGATTGTATTGTGTGGTATGGGCGTTACATCGACGACCTCTTGTTAATTTGGGGTCGCGATGTGGCGCTCATACCGCACTTTTTGGAATACATTAATTCTAATGTCTTTAATTTGCGCTTTACTGGAGCCTGGAGTTCCAGCGGGGTCCCTTTCCTGGATGTATACCTAACAGGACATAAAGAGAAGGGTAAAATTCTGTCCAGCCTGTACCGTAAACCCAATTCTGGAAATACCATCCTCAGAGCTAACAGCAATCATGCGGCGAGTACAATCAAAGCTATCCCGTATGGGGAAATGATAAGGGCCAGACGAATTTGTACAGAGGATGTGGATTTTGCAGTAGCAAGAGAACAGATAACCCAAAGACTCCTGCAAAGAGGATACAACAAAAAAGATATTGATAGGGCCTCCCATAGAATTAATAATGTAACGCAGGAACAACTATTGGAAACACCACAAAGGAAACAACGGGAGGGAAGTAAGATCACTTTTGCCACAAAATTCAGTAGGAATTTTAGCCAAATAAAGGGTATCTTTAAGAAAAACCTGGGCATTCTTAGACAGGACAATGACCTATGTAAAATCATTGATGGAGGAGTACGAGTTACATCCAGGAGGGGACAAACAATAGGAAATATCCTGGCCCCTAGTGTACACAGCCAGAAAGCGAAAATAGGAAAAATCTGGCTATCTCAAAAGGGTTTTTTCAAATGTGGTACATCCAGATGCAGTGTGTGTAAAATGGCAAGGAAAACAACAGAATTTGCAGATGAGATTCAACGACAAAAATATAAATTCAACCATTTTGTAAATTGCGATAGTCACCACTGCATCTATGTTATAGAATGCACCCAATGTAACAAGAGATATGTGGGCAGCACCATAAGAAAAGTAAAAACGCGCATAATGGAACACATTAATAACATCAAAAATCACAAGCCACAAATGTCAGGAGCTGCCAAACATTTTCTTGAGTGCCATCAGGGAGACATATCAGATTTGGAATTTTATGTGATAGACAAGGTGTTATATCCATATAGAGGTGGAAATTGGACGGAAATGTTGAGGCAAAGGGAGGCCGAATGGATTTTCAGGCTGGGTACTAGGAGACCCGATGGTTTGAATTACCGCACAGATACGCTATATATTTATTAGTTATTTTATTTTTATAAAGTTATGTATAGTATCTTTCATATACTATTAATATATTTAACAATATTTATTATATATATGTAAAGTGACAGATACTAACAGAAGCATATTTGTTTCGAAATAGCTATATCTATGATGGGGCGGTATTTTTCTTCCATTCTAATGTCACATGATTGTTTTCCTTTACGGTGATTGGTTGTCAATGGGGGTTTTTAATCAAGCTGGTAACCCATCAATGTATAACAGTGAGCAAGAGTCGGTTGACTCGAAACGCGTCTGTTGTTTACTCACCGGGGGTCTGTTGCTGTGTTGCCGGGTGCAGAATGGATCCAGTTTTTAAGCTATTCAAATAAAGTCTCTGGTTTTACTCTCGTACCGGGGTATTCGTTACGGCGGCACACGTCAGCGGATATCCGCTGTCTTGCTTGTTACTTCTTTCTGTCACCTATGCTTCTTCCTTTAACCCCTCAAGGACACTGGACGTAAACCTATGTCGTAGTGTCGGTAGGAGGCTTTATAGCGGGATCACGGGGCGATCCCACTACATGGCCGGCGGGTGACAGCTGCTAACTGCAGCTGACACCCGTCGGTTACAGTGCGGCATGGAACCGGCGCCATACAGCGCTATACAACCCTTTAGACGCCGCAGCGACTAGATGAATGAGAAATGATGCTGCGCACCATTACGCACACCGGTTGGTGCCCCCGCGGCGAGACCGTGGGGCCTAGATTACTTAACATACTATTTATTCCCATTTTGACCCACTTAGAATTTTTTTGTGGTTTCCCAGTATATTCTATGGTACGGTGAATGACACCATTAGAAAGTACATATTGTCCCACAAAATAAAAACCATCATTTGTCTAGGTAGGTGGAGAAGTAAAAAAGTTATGGCTCTTGAAAGGCGGAGAGAAAAAAATGAACATGTCAATCACAAAAATGCAAGGTCCTTAAAGGGGTTTTGCCACGATGTAATGTTGACGTGGGATCCTCCAAAATAGGTATTTAAAGGGGTGTTATCATTTCATTAAATGGTCTTCAGAATAAGGGGACAGTGAAAACAAGCAACTTTGCAATTGGATGTCATTAGCAAAGCTGTCTTGTATTCACAGTATTCCTTATCTTGTGTTTATGTTTACACTGATATCCAGTCCTGGTCGGATCCCTCTGGATCCCTCCTCCTTGCATTTCACTAGCTGAGAGCTCATTTACATTCTGTATAGCCCCCCGGTCATATTCACGGAGCGAGCATTCCTGTGTCTCTCACTCAGAGTAAGGGACTGGCACATTTTCACTTTATACAGCCAGAAGAAACAATTACACTGAAGGGCTTACACAATCAGGAAACAGCACAATTTGTGTCGATCCCTGCCTGACTCAGAGTTAGGGGCTGTAGCATTTTCTCTCTCCACACCCAGCAGAAACAGACTGCAACAGATTCTACAATGAGAAAACATAACAGTTTTGTCCCGGTGCCTTACTCTCCTGTATAGAAGCGAGATCTGTGCCGTTCATAGAGCTGGAGATCACTGCTCAGTGCTCAGTCTAGATTAAATGCAGCCTGTGGTATGTATACAGCTCTTACAAAATAAGACTGCATAGGGAAAGACACAGTGACATGTGGACTCAGACAGAGATGGGGGGGGAGTCTCGGGAGCCAGCAGGAACAGTGAAGGGGGTGATGATGTCACTCTGCTGGGCGGGGAAGAACCGCCCCTGCATTTCCAGAGTTGAGAAGCTGAGAGCAGTATGAATCAGCCAAACTAAGGAAGCGATACATCCCCTTTAATCACTTTCTAAATATATGTGATTACAAAAAGTGAAGACTGAGAGAGCTACAGGCTACCTTACCTGCCCTTAGTTACTTAAAAGCTTATATTAGATACGACCTGACAAGAGCTGCTGGCCGGGCTTGCGCAGAGAACACTTCTTATCTGATGAAAGGGAGCTGAAGAAGCTTTCAAGCCATCATGTAGAAATATGTTGTGTTTTGTATACAGAATCCATGTGATTATTTGAGCAGATCCCTGCTTTATCTGATGACAGGGAACATGAAGAAGCTTTCAAGAGGCTGTGGAATAAGCTGTTGTCGTTTGTATACCGAATCCACTAGTTGTAGTTTGATTATTTGAGTGAACATTTACACTGATACTAGGCATGGCTCTGTGCTCTGGCTGTGTCTCTCTCTCTCTTAGCTCAGGGTGGCTTGTTTACCTTTGCATAGTAGCAGATAAGGCACGTCCTGGCAAAACCCCTTTAAGGGGTTAATTGAAATAGTTACCATCAGAGATTTGATGATATCAGTTCACTTACCGCTTATATTACAGTTTCCAAATTTTTCCAATTGATACATATTTTATATGGAAGTTTCCCTCATACCTTTGTAACAACAAAGATTTTCATAATGCTATGGTGTCTTGGTGGCGAGACTTTATTGCAACTAATTATTTTGGATTCTTTGGCCCTTTTCATAACTGTATAACCTCCCTCTACTCTAATCCAATGGCTCAGCTATACACTACCAGCATCCTGTCACCGATTTCTCATTTGCAGTGCGGCACCCATCAAGGTTGCCCTTTATCACCTCTTCTTTTTAATTTAGCAATTGAACTTTTTTCTCATTTTGTTACCTTCTCTCCATTCAGTCATTTCAAATCTTCTAAAACAATTTGGTAATTGCTCGGGATTTAAAGTCAACAACTCCAAATCTGAAATTTTGGAATTACTTCTCCAGGGAATCCACATTCCCCTCTTCTAAATCAATTTCTAGTCCCCCTAGCTTCTAATTCAGTGAAATATTTAGGAATTTGTATCGGTAAATCCCCAGAATCTTTATATTATCTTAATTACTATTTATTATTCAAAAAATACAATCAGAATTAACTAGATGGAACCAAATTCCGATTACTCGTGTCAACTTGTAAAGATGATGAGCTTTCCTAAATTACTTTACCCCATGCAAACTATTCCCTTCTTAATTAAAGGGGTTTTCTTGTTATAAAGATCATATCTGTAATGATGGGGACACTAAAAATAAGTACTTTTGCAATCGGTTTGCATTACCTAAATGAGCTAATCTGAGGTCGGGCCATGCCCCCTTTGCTGTAATTTGTTCACTGATATTTAGTTCAGCCTATTGGGACACGCCCCCTGGATGGGACATGCCCCCTGTACTGTGATTGGCTGTCTGCACTCTGTGCTTACTCCCCTCTGAGCTGTGTAAAATAGAAGTGAAACAGCTTTCTGTGCTGTCTGCTGACTGTATAATAAAGGTTGTCCGAGCTCCTCTATGTTCATCTCCCAGTGACAGCTCCATGTGAAGGATCTGGGCAATTACGGAGTCTCTATCTGCTAGATTCACTCTCTCTCCCCATAAAACACACATATAATACACTTTCACTATCACCTCCAGGCTCGAATCCTTGTAACCAGAACACCTGCATTGGTGTAAACAGTTATACATACAGCCTGAACTGATTAAACAAATGTGAGAAATGCGCTTCCCCCTTGTTATCAGACAGGAGATAGAGGGGGAAGCAGAGTGCCTTCCTCACATTTGTTTCATCATTTCAGGCTTTATGTAGAACTGACCAGGTGTTCTTGATTACATGCGGTTGTGGAGGGAGGTGACAGCTCTGCAGGCATGAGAACTGACTACTGCAGGAGGTCTGCAGGGCTGTGACATCCTCTCCCTCCCACTGCTCACATAGAATGATGATGTCACCAGTATTCAGTGAGGGAAGACCCACCTACTAGGAGGAGAGACACGCCTACTCTGAGGAGAGATCTGCCTATTGGATTTGAAGCTGTAAGAGACAGAAGCAGCTCATAGTCTTCGAAAGCATGTGATGAGAAAACCCTGCTAAGCATAGAAGGCGTAGAATTGCTATTAAAATATGTATGCTCCCTAAAGACAAGGGAGACCTTAATTGGCCCAACATCAGGAAATACAACCAAGGATGTCTTTTAAGACACAGCCTATATTGGATTGAAGGAAACTCCTTATTCTCAAATACTTCTTTAGAGGCTGAACTAGTCTCACCTGGGTCACTACCCACCCTACTCCATGTTAAATTTGCTAAACTTCCCAACCATGTAAAAGGTACTCGCTCTCTTGAAGTATATGATTTGTGCTTGAAAGGCTTCAAGATCCCTATTTCATTTGCCCAATCAATCTAGTAAAATACTTCCATTATGGGGCCATCCTAACTTTGTTGCTGGGATAGAAAATTCTGAAATTGTTATGTGGAAAAATTAAGGAATTAATCAAATTTCACATCTACTTCATTAACAAGATGAGAGATTTCTCTCTTTCGAGGAACTCCGGGTAGAATTTGATATTCCCTCTTCAAATTTTTTGACTTACCGACAAATTATTAGCTTCTGTAAAACTTTAATACCTGATGTGTCCAACTTTATGGAATTAAATTAGTTTCACTCCTTTTTACCAGTTCAAACCTCATTAATAGAGATGATCGAACCATGAAAAGTTCGAATTCGAGTCGAACCTCGAGCTTTGAGAAGCTCGGTTCGAAGTTCGATTCGAACTCGAATTTCGAACCTCATTAAAGTCAATGGGAGAAGATGTTCGGCTTAATTTTATACAGTTGAGGAGAAGCTCTAATTACCATCCATAACAGTACACCAACAGTAGGCGCCGGCACGACACATTGAAATGCACCTAAAAATTATACGCTGTGCGCCTCCATAACACATACCATATCATTGGTAGTTTATGTAATGTACCTATCAAGGCGCATTGCGCACAGAGGCGCATAACATATCATTACTAGTTTATGTAATGCGCCTATCGCTTATAAACTATGCATTATGTTTACTATGCAAGGTATACCTGACGCCAGATTTTTGAGAGAATCGGACTTTCAGGCGCACTTTACACTGATTTAATGCGCCTAAAAACTTTACATTTACTCGAACGAACAGTAAAATATTCGGTTCGGCTTGAGTTCTAAAAAATCATTAAGTTCGACTTGAACTTCACTTTTCTCGAACAGTTCGATCAACACTATATATTATATCATTTATCCACTATTTATTTGGGACTGAAGTACCCCTTCTCAGATAAACCCTCCACTTCTTTGTTCTCTAAATAGGAATCCATGTTTCTGGGGACTGACATTAACCAAATCATTTTGTAAAGTTGGGCTAAAATCCGAAAATTTGTCATCAGTGAATGTTGGAGGGATACATATTTTAGACTAGCGCATAACGTAATTTTTGGCTTCAATATACTTCCACACCCAGCTTGCCGTGACCGTATTACCTCATGTCAGAAATTTGGTTTACCATATTCAGATTTGACTCATGGTATCTGGAACTGCCCTTTTTCTAAATCTTTTTGGGAGGGGATTGTTGAGTTGATTCACTCTAAACTTAAGGTTAAACTTCTAATTCAACCCCAACAACTCCTCTTCCACAGCCTTCCATCAGGTACCAACAACCAACCAATAATTCACATTATGCTAGTGGCAGCCAAAAGAGGATTATTGAATAAATGGTTATCACCTTCTATAACTTACACTGATGAAATCCTACAAATGGTTAAACAGTATGCACAGTTAGAGCAACATGATTAGAACAAAGGAGACTCAAATGGAAAAGTACTTTAAAAAATGGGGGTCTTTTATTAAGGCAAGTTATTCAGATATCAAAATTCAAAATATCATGAAACCTTGGGTAGCTTAGAGGTTACCACCCTCGGGTTCCTTTTACGACAGGATGTTGCTATTGTTGTTGTTAGAATTATTCTGACTTTTCTCGGTCATGCTTATGTCTATAGACTAATTTTGAGTCTAAAGGCTTTACTTTTGATGCTTACAATATTTGACTTCTACTGTATTCTATGTTATACTGTATTGTTACAAATAAAAACCTAATAAAATATGTTTTAAAAAACTAAATAAATAACAGTGGACATTCTGGACTGAGCGTGCTGCCCTCACTGATGTTGTAAAGCTTTAAGTAATGTTAATAGGTGCCAGCAGGGAACACTGCTTCTGTGAACCAACTTCTGAAGCTGTATCATTTCTTCAGAGCCACTCACAGACAACTAGGTTGTCTTACAGTCCTCTGTTCCAGAGCTAGAGATAAGGTCCTCAAGTATGGACCCTTTCGTGGGAATTTCACATTGCTAGGCTCCTGTGAGCTACATGTGAATTGAGGATAACTACATCCAATAGAATGCGCTGTGGAGCTCCCTAGCTCCATTCCCAAAAGCCTTTGATTTATGCAAAACAGTCAGTGGGGTCTGAAAGTCGTGCAAATCTTCACACCAACCAATTTATTGGTGGCTCTCCCTAAGGAGAGATTTTCCCCCTTCTAAGCCACTCTTGCCTCTCACCCAGCCAACCAGTAAGTTCTACGCTGCACTGACAAGGGGCAAATACCCCAGAAACAGCTGTCTGCACATTAACTTAACTGGTTTGGCTCAACTCCCTTTCACATTGCTAGGCTCCTGTGAGCTACGTGTGAATTAAGGATAACTACATCCAATAGAATGCGCTGTGGAGCTCCCTAGCTCTTTTCCCATAAGCCTTTGCTTTATGCAAAACAGTCAGTGAGGTCTGAAAGGCCCATAAATCCTCACACCGACCAATTTATTGGTGGCTCTCCCTCAGGAGAGATTTTTCCCCTTCTAAACTTAGGCTATGTAATAGATAGGGAAAAAGACATTCCCACAAATCATATCTTAATCTGGGATTCATTAATTATTTTTCCTAGTCCTCAAACTCACAGGATTCACCAAGGTGTCTCCCATCTCCAAGTCTCCCAAGGGGCTAGAGAATCACCATGTCCTGTCTCAAGTCCTTTAAAGGCTAGATTGGTGGAAAACTTCACTCAATGGGAGTTATTTTGCTCCAGGTCTGTGGAGTTATCTCACAATAGATGCTTCCTAACTAGGCTGAGGAGCCATCCAAAGATGCCACCAGTGGTAGAGGGGATCCCTTTCTTTATTCTTTGGTCTGTCGGGCATGATGAATAATAGACAAGAGGAATACAGTGAAGAAATATATTGATTCCTGTGATTGTGTAAGTTGCCACTGCAAATCATGAACAGTCATAATTTTAGGTAGGTATTAACTTGAGAGTAGAATACCAAAATAATTCAAAAAGTCACATGTATTAAGAGCCAACTGGTATTGTCAATGCTGTATGGACACACAAATCTGTCTTACCTCGAGAGGGCAATCTGTGTCCATGGACAAGTGAGACCAGGTCCTTTGGGCAATGGGTAAAAGATGCCGTTCCCCCATAGGCTAGGCACGTGGAACCTTTACCCGAGCACAACTGTCAAAGGCAGACACATAGACGGTAACATCACGAAGCATGGACAGCCACCAGTAGGAACGAGAAATAATTATTTTAGTTTCTGCTATTTCTGGATGACCACAAAGAATAGAAACGTGTAACTTATTGCAATGTCGAAATCTGAACTATGGTGGTACAAATAATTGGGATAGAGGGTTTAGCGAAATGCTAAAAATTGTCTAATGTCACTGGCAAGATCGGGAGATACTGCTGAGACTGCAACATTTTTAGCTAGAATGGATTCAGGTGCTAATTCAGGAGATTGAGTGGCGCAGATGCTATGGGACAATACGTCAGCTTTAATGTTTTTGGAGCTGGGTCTGTAACAATGAAGTCAAACCTAGTAAAAAAAAAAACAAGCCCACCTAGCCTGTCTAAGATTGAGTCTCCTTGCAGATTCGAGATTATTCAGGTTCTTATGATCAGTGAGTACAGTAATATCATGTCTTGCCCCAGCTAAAAAATAATGCCATTGCTCGAATGCCAACTTGATGGTGAGAACTTCCTGATTCGAGATGTCATAATTTTTCTCCGTAAGAGAGAATTTTCATGCGAAGGAGGCACAGGGGTGTAGGTTACTCAAAGAGGGATTCCCTTGAAACAGATCTGCCCCTACTCCTACCTCAGAAGCATCAACTTCGACAAGAAAGAGGCGCGATAAATTGGGTTGAATCAGAACAGGGGCTTCAGTAAAACACTTCTTCAAGGTTTCAAAAACGCAAGTGGCTTCAGATTTCCAATCAATAAGATTCGCCCCTTTTTTGTGAGGTCTGTCAAAGATTTGGCTATGGATGAAAAGTTACAGATAAACTTTCTGTAATAATTGGCGAACCCCAAGAAATTCTGCAGGGAGTTTGGCTGTACCCAATCCAAAATAGCCCGAACCTTGATGGGATCCATACAGTAGGCATGTGGTGTGAGAATATAACCAAGGAAATGTAACTCTTCTATTCCAAAGAGACATTTCTCCAGTTTCGAATACAAGAGGTTCCCTCTGAGAATATGCATGGCAGTGCGCACATGTTCCACAAGAGAAGACCAGTCAGAGGAAAACACCAAAATATCATCCAGATAAACAATAACAAACCACTTAATAAGATTCTGGAAGATGTCATTAACAAAATTTTTGAAAACTGTAGGTGCATTACTTAAAGGGGTTTTCTCATCAGAAGTATTTGCAGACTTTTAACTGCTTCTGTCTCTTACAGCTTCAAATCCAGGGGCATGTCTCTCCTCCACGTAAGTGTATTTACCTTCTCTGAAGACTGTTGACATTATCATTCTGTGTGAGCAAAGGAAGGGAGAGGATGTCACAACTCTGCAGTCCTCCTGTAGTTGTCAGTTCTCATGTCTGCAGAGCTATCACCTCCCTCCACAAGCTCCTTGTAACCAGAACACCGGTATTATTGTAAACAGTTCTACATGCAGCCTGAAATGATGAAACAAATGTGAGAAATGTGAGTGCCTTTCTCACATTAATTTCATGAGCTCAAACTGTTTACAGAAATACAGTTGTTTTGGTTTCAAGGATTGGAGACTGGAGGTGATAGTGACAGTGTATTAGATGTGTGTTATATGGGGGGAGAGAGTGAATCTAGCAGCTAGTGACTCAGTTATTGCACAGATCCTTGACATAGAGCTGTAATAAAGTCCATGGACAAGTGAGACCAGGCCCGTTGGGCAATGGGTAAAGGATGACGTTCCCACATAGGCTAGGCACGTGCAACCTTTACCCGAGCACAACTGTCAAAGTCAGACACATAGACGGTAACATCACGAAGCATGGACAGCCACCAGTAGGAACGAGAAATAATTATTTTAGTTTCTGCTGTTTCTGGATGACCACAAAGAACAGAATCGTGTAACTTATTGCAATGTTGAAATCTGAACTATGGTGGTACAAATAATTGGGATAGAGGGTTTAGCTAAATGCTAAAAATTGATTGTCTAATGTCACTGGCAAGATCGGGAGATACTGCTGAGACTGCAACACAAGCTCCTTGTAACCAGAACACCGGCATTATTGTAAACAGTTCTACATGCAGCCTGAAATGATGAAACAAATGTGAGAAACGTGAGTGCCTTTCTCACATTTGTTTCATCAGCTCAAGCTGTTTACAGCAATACAGTTGTTCTGGTTTCAAGGATTGGAGCCTGGAGGTGACAGTGATAGTGTATTAGATTTGTGTTATATGGGGGGGGAGGGATAGTGAATCTAGCAGCTAGTGACTCAGTTATTGCCCAGATCCTTGACATAGAGCTGGGAGATGAGCAGGTGACCCACTGCTCCACAGTAGAAGCAAGGCCCCTTTCATTTCGGAGGATTCTGCGTCCTCTAGGAGACCTGGTTGATCCTAGCTGCGCAGCTTCTTGATCAGATCCACCACCTCTTTAGGTGTGGAGGCAAGGAGAGGGAACTCAGGATGTTTCCTTTGACGCTCGCATGCCCAACAGTCAAGGCGTATGGCAAGGGTCATAGATCCTTAAGAGATCCTTAAGAGTCTCTGACAAGCCCTGCTGAAAAAAAAAGACACTGGATTGCTTGATTATTTCACTGTGAGGGCAACAACCAGCATCTAAACTCAGAACAGTAATCCTCCACTGGTCGCGGCCCCTGGCAGAGAGGCAAGAAGTTAGTCGCGGCTACTGACCTGATGTCTGTTTCATCATTCAGAAGCCACAGGGCCTAAAAAAAAGGACTTAAATGACAATTCTTGGGTGCCAGGTCTGAAAGATAAAGCCCAAGATTGCGGAGTCCCCGGTAGCAATGAGATGACAAAACCCACTCGTTGTTCTTCAGTTCCTAATCAGTGAGGCCTAAACCGAAAATATAGTCTGCAGTTTTCCCAGAAACTCTTGAAGGTCCTGTGGTCACAGAAAAATGATCTGGAAGATTTAGCTTGGGCTCGACATGTGGGTACGTAAGGACAGGCTAGCATCGAGTCCTCTGGGAGTGTAAAACCATATGCATCCTGCATAGTCAATGAGCATCCCAAAAAAAACTGTGTGCAGATTATTCCTGGCTCCCCATGGGTAGGAGGTTGACCCTGCACTCTTGCCTATCCTGAGCAAGCCCTAGTCAAAGAGAGACCAAACAGATGGACGACAAACAGACGGATGATGAACAGGCACAGACACAACAGAAAACAGAAAAATATCAGTGTCAGGAGGGCTGAGGTCAAACCGGGAGATCATGCAGCTGCTTTGCCAACTATTTGTTGGGTCGCATACGGCTTTAAAGAAGGCAACATCCAATGATTTATTTACTTTATTATATGAAGAATTTAGTGATTACATAAAACTACAAGAAGATACAAGAAGATAGTGTGATATTGTATATACTTTTGCATAATATAGATTATAAAGGCAAGGCACGCATAATATTGGTTACAAAGGCAAAGCACGCATAACATGGATTACAAATACTTACATCACACCTATATATGGGTCAAAGCTTCATCAGGAATCTTATAAGCATCATCTATCGGCATCAGCTGGTAAACACGGGCCAGCGAAGATAGAGAGATAATCCTGAGAACAACACCGTGCACGGGTGCCCCCATATACAAATCCAAGCTTCACCAGGAATCTTATCAGCATCTTCTATCCATAATATCAGCTGGGAGAAGCAGGCCAGCAAAGATAGAGAGATCTACCTGGGATCCACACTGTGGTGGTGAGGCGTCCCTCTATAGCCCACAGCAAACTTTCCCAGCTTATATCTTGTTTGAAACAAATTCCTGCGTAACCAAGGGTTACACAAGCTGACAGCTCAGTATTTTTCCAGTATCAGTCCTCCCCCCTTTGGATGGCCTGTTCTTCAGGGGTTAACCCGGTACTGGAAAAATACTGAGTTGTCAGCTTGTATAACATTTGGTTACGCAGGCATTTGTTTCAAACAAGATATAAGCTTGGATCACTGAGCAACAGTCCAGTTCTTTTTCTCCTTGGCCCAGGTAAGACACCTCTAGCATTGTCTATTGGTCATGTGTGGCTTGACACATGAAATGCGACATTTGTAGCCTGGATACATCTATGTGTGGTGCCTCTTGAAGTACTGACTTCAGCAGCAGCACCTTTTCTTAACAACCTTATCAAGGCTGCGGTTATCCTGGTTGCTTGTGCACCTTTTTCTACCACACTTTTTCCTTCCACTCAACTTTCCATTACAGCACTCTATCAACAGTCAGCTTCTGTAGCAATGACCTTCTGTGGCTTACCCTCCTTGTGGAGTGTGTCAATGATTGCATCTGGACATCTGTCAAGTCAGCAGTCTTTCCCATGATTGTGTCGCCTACTGAATCAGACTGGGACCTTAAAATGCTTAGGGAGCCTTTGCAGGTGTTTTGGGTTAATTATTCTGAGATAATAACTTTTGGGTTTTCCCAGCACAGCAATACAAAATTTATAAATATTTTTTATGTTCCACTGCTTTTACTCAATAAAGACACCTTTTAAAAAAAATCAAACACTTTTTTTGCAGGATGAACTGATGTTTTAATTAATGCCACTTTGGGTTTTTCATTACTTTTTAATTGTTTTTTATTACACTCTGCCTTAGCCTTGAAGCTACAGAATGCGGGGGACATTGTACTGCTGAGGAATGGGGAGAGGCAAGTATTACTTTTTTATTTTTAATGGGATTCCTATGTACCTACCTACCAATCAGGGGAGCTTTATACCAAAAAAACTGGTATATGATAGTGTCCTATAGTATAAACCAATGCTTACAGGGAAAAGGATAAAAATTATATACAGTAATTTATACTTACATTAAAGGGATCTCCATGATGCTTCAGTACTGATAAATAAAAAAAAGCACATGCTCATAGTTTGTAAGGCCGAAAAAAGACAGAAGTCCATCCAGTTCAGCCTTATCTCTTACCACTCAACGCTCAGCACTGCATGCCATCTTTATAGTCATTTGGTCGTTATGACCACTTCAGCCAATCAAATTGACATCACCACTTGGAAGTGAATAGTTTGTGAGCAGTGATATCACAGGCAATGGCACATGAGTGCTGGAGACATTGATTGACTGTCATGTAGCTGTCATAAGCCGACTGGACAGTCAGACGTAAACAGAAGACTAGGCTGGATCTTCCATCAGACAGCTGGTGCGGAACGGTGGTTTATGAGAGGTAGGTAATAGTCAAAAATAGACAATTTTTTATAATTTTATGATGTACAACAATAACTTAACAGAAAACAGCCTGGAGAACCCCCTTAAACACACACAATATAAAACTGTCTATAGCAATATCAAACTCATAAATTAATCCAATGATAATTAATGACTTTTGTGCTACAGGTTCAATATATCCCATATGATGAAAGCAATTAAGGGCCTCTGTCCCTGTGGGATGCAGCCTAATCCTCGTATGTGATGCTATGGTGCTATAAATCTTTTGTGTCGTGTGCTCATTTACAACAGTGACTGATGTCCTTGTCTTTAAGCTGACTTTAAGTGACTGCTGCGTCTCCTCCTACTACCTCTTTTAAGGGCAGATGTTAGAAAACTGGACAATGGCCTGGAGACGACAGAACTTTATTCTTGCTACTTTTCTGTGCTGAATGAATAGAAGGAGGCTTCCACTATGTGTTTGTTGTGTTTTTGTCTTCTTTCATTAATTTATCTTCTATTTGTACGTATTAAAGTAAGTAAAAAATCATGTTGGGTTATTCAGAATCAGAAGCCTATTGCTTGTTACAACCCATTAGATACTGCAAGGTTTACTGTGTAGATCTGTTCACAAATTGTAGTGAGAAGAAGTTAACAGTTTATGCCCAAACCTCTGTATTGAGTGACTTCATGGCTGGATAAGACTGTGCACAAATAGGTTATGTTAACATATGGATTTTTTCCAAACAGAATAAATTTTTCAGATCCAAAAACAGATCCAACATGCCGTGTGAACGTACTCAAATACAGAATGTTTGTATTTTTGTAAAAGTACTAAAACACAACGCAAATGGCAAATATTTGGCATTGCTAGAAAAATATCAACCTGCATAATACAGATAACACATCATTTATTCTGAAAAGTTATTGCCAAAAATACAACTCCACAAAAATGGCGGAAGTAAATTTTTTTTCACATTTCACCCCACTTAGAATTTTTTTAGGTTTACTAGTATAGTCTATGGAACATGCGAAGCCCCATATTAATATAACTGGTTGTCAGGAATGGGTTAAAGGGGCTTCTTGGGGCCCTGTAAATACCTGTTGTGTTAATTCACCTAAAAAGTAGCTGAAACATTTCTTGGTTGAGGAACAAAATAACATAAAGTATTATTGAAGTAGCAGATAATCTGCAACAATGCATATACCATACTGTAACCATAAATACATGGAACATCAAGCTTCTTCAATACAAACACGATGTGGTGGTTTTTCATTTTTGGCTGGGGATTCATTTAATGTGCTACGTTTTGAAACAATGGTACAAAAAACACATCAAAAGAGCATGAAGCATTAAAAAAAATAACACTATAAAACTGTGTATAAGGCTTCAGGCTATGTCTCCACAGCACTGGATTTTGGTCAGTTTTTCAGCAGAATTAGTATTTTGAATCTGCCGAAAATCCAACCGTACCCAGGGCTGTGTAGCCTCAAGAGAAAATCCGTGCTGTAGTCTTCACAGTACAGATTTTTTACTGAGGGTTTCCTGAATCTAAAAACGTCTGGCGGAGCATAGACCATGTATATTCCGCCGAACCACTGTCGGATTTCCGTGCAGCCCATGTACTGGGCCACTGGGAATCCGAAATCCGGCCGAGTTTTTTTTCCGCAAGAAAACACACAGTCCAGAAATAAGAAAATGCCATTGGATTTTGGATGCCATTTTCACGTTACTGTGTAGACCCAGACTAAGAGGAGCTTTAAACGTTACTTTTTTGGGGGGGAATGTGGGGGGTCCTTCTTTTATATTTCCCATTCTCTTTAAATCCACTCTTGACTGTAGCTCAAAAAACCATATGTAAAACTGCCACAAAAACTACAGCAAAAGGTGTATGTGTTTTATGTTGCTTTTTAAACAAATCATAAGGCTATGTTCACACGGCTTATTCTATGACGTATTTCAGCCCGTAATTCGCGACATACTGCGTGAATTACGGGCTGAAATACGTCCCAGTCATTACGGTAATCCACAGTTCTCATAGAGAACTATGAATTATGTCTCCTCTATCTGCTCGCACAATACCGCGAGTGGGGAGAAAAGTGACATGTCATTTATTCACGGCGTATATGCGCCGAGAATAATGCATCTCCATAGGGTCGGCGGGCTGACACCTCCCCTCCCCCGTCGTGCCCCCGTACACACAGCGTAATTGCGGGGCAAAATACGTCCCACAATTAAGCCGTGTGAACATAGCCTATGATTCATACATTGTGTGATTCAGTGATTTGCTCAACTACATCATGTAAACAAAAACACCATACCTGCAGCGTGCTTCCAAAAAATGCAATAAAATAAAAACAAAACATTACTCAAAAATGCACCCAAAGTGATAAAAATGTCACAAAGAAAAATAATGAGCAATTTATGTAGAGCTTTTCATATTTCCTAACTGACTTATTTTCAGCAAATATAAGGTAAAAAGGGCAAGGAAATATGTTCCAAGTAATGTAATAATTTTTTTTCAACACTGTCTGACACCAGTCTTAATAATATTTTCATTTCCTACTATGGGTTATTATGCCATAATAATTTTTATAAGACAATACTTTTTTTTTTTCCTTTTTGCTTATTTTCTCTAACAATTTTTAAAACCTTCATGGAAGATAACCAATTCACCGAAAAAAAATTAACAAATCTACTCCAAATGCACTATAGACTGCAATTGCAGGTCCACCCACTTATTTAGGGGGGCTGTAACGCTGTTGCCTATGGATCCCACAAAAATAATTAAAGATAAACTAGATAAATTGCTATATGAAGGAGTGAAACTAGGGGCCATCTCGGAAAAACAAACAAAACAACTATCCAATGAGAACCCTCGTGTCCCCATATTTTATGTGGTCCCTAAAGTGCATAAAGGGGATTTCCCCCCTAGAATGCGTCCTATCGTATCCAGCATTAAAAGCGTTACAGCCCCCCTAAATAAGTTGGTGGACCTGCAATTGCAGTCTATAGTGCAAAAAATACCTGGATATTTAAAGGACAGTGCTGCAGTACTAAAAACCTTCTCAGATTTCAAATGATCGAGAGAATTCACCTGGCTTAGTCTAGATGTCTGCAATTTATACTCCAGTATCCCTCAAATATTAGTAAGAAAAGCAATGGAATTTCATTTAAAAAATAGTGGATATAGGGAAGAATTGACTTTATTTTTACTGGATTGTATAGATTTTTTGCTGTTTAACAACTATTTTAAGTTTGACCAACAATACTACTTGCAATTACTTGGAGTCCCGATGGGAGCTACTGCCTCTCCATCATTGGCTAACCTATTTATGGTGTGGTAGGAACACCACTCCATATATAGTGTATACAATCCGTTCTCCAGTGGTGTCATATGGTATGGGCGCTACATGGACGACCTCCTCATTGTGTGGGGTCGGGATGTAGCGTCCATACCTGATTTTGTGGGATATTTAAATACTAACGACGTGAACTTACGTTTCACATTTTCTTTTGATGCACATCAAATGGCATTTTTGGATTTACTGTTAATAGGAGATAGTACACAACTAAAAGTTATTACTTCCCTATTCAGAAAGAAAATTAGTGGTAATACCACTTTGAGAGCAGATAGTTGCCATCCTAGGCACACCATAAATGCTATCCCACATGGGGAATACTATAGAGTTGTAAGATCATGTACAGACGAAAGAGATCGGATAGCTGAAATGGATAATGTGGACAGTAGACTACTAAATACTGTAGAGGATATACTAACAAACAGTTAAAAACAGCAAGAAACAAAATAGAAGGATTAACACAGAAAATGGTACTAGAGAAAGAAAAAGGGAGACAAAATAGACGGGAATACAAAAAAGGAATTGTGTTTTCAACATCTTTCAGTAAAGACTATAATGCAATAAAAAAGATCTTTTATAAAAATATTAATATCTTGAGGCAGAACAACCTACTGGCAGACATATTAGAGGAAGGCGTACATATGGTGGCAAGACGAGGCAAAACAATAGGTAATGTAATCTCCCCAAGTAATTTAAAAGAAAGGAAAAAAAAGTAAAAGTTGGTTATCAGTAAAGGGCTTTTTTTCCATGCAATAAAGCACGATGCAGCATTTGTAAATATACTGTCAAAATAAATACATTTGAAAAACAAAATGATAAAATGTATAATATAGAGGAGTTCATCAATTGCGAGAGCGACCATATTGTTTATGTGATACAATGTGCGGAGTGTAACATGTTATATGTTGGAAGCAGCATTCGAAAATTTAAGGTGAGAGTAGCAGAGCATTTGGCCAGCATTAAAAAAGGCTGCTCTACACATTCTGGAGCGGCCAAACACTTTGTGGAGCAACATGCAGGAGCCTTGGAAAGCTTCCGTTGCTATGCAATAGAAAAGGTAAATAGACCATCTACGGGTGGTGACTGGCAACATATGCTATGTATAAGAGAAGCCCGGTGGATCCATACTTTGGAAACAAGGGCACCGCAAGGTATGAATTTGAGAAACGATCTCGCCTATATATATTAAATAATGTGTAGGCTTCCTACCTATAACAGAATAAAATAAACATGTACAGGTATATAATTATGCTCTATGACTATAGTTTTGTTTTTAACCTTTTTAATGTGGAAATGACGTAAGAGGGGGAGGCAACTTTACCTCCCATTTCCTTTTACCTATGTATATATATATAGTAAACTTAGATGGTGAAGGTTGTACTTTCCGTGATCAAGGGCTAGCATTTGCCCGGAACGCGTTGGAGTGTTTGTGTACCCCCTGCTATGAAATGATTCAATAAAAAGCAGCAAAGAAATCATGCTTGAAGTCCGCTGGATCTTGTTGTACTTCTACATAGTTTGGGCTCTTGCCATGAGCCAAAGATACCGGGCGTTGACCAAAGGCTGACTACGTTGCAAGTGGATGTAGCACAGGTGTGTGGATGAAGTCTGAAGCAATGGTGAGTGCTGACTCCCTGTTACTTATATTTGTTTGCTAAATTAAGCTTAGGTGAGGCTCATGTACCTGGCAACCTATTGGAACTCTACTATTGTGAGCTCCCTGCCTCGGTCAAATTTACACATGTTGAGTGCGACACATAACAGAGACACTGTATGAAAACTGTCTAGGTCTAAAACTCTTTGTTGCCCATAGCAACCAATCAGAGCTCCCTTTTCATTTCATATAGTGCTCTGGAAAAATGAAAGGGGCACTCTGATTGGTTGCTATGGGCAACAAAGAGTTTTAGACCTAGACAGTTTTCATACATGTGGCCCTAAAGGTATGTCCATATGACACATGGCTAAATACTCGGCGGATTCTGAATTCTAAAACCACGTTGTCCGACAAGTATTTTGACAAGGTTTTCAATGTGGATTTTAAATCCTTTTTTTTTGCTGATTTACAGTCAGAAAACAAGTCCCATTCATATCTTTGGGATTTTGGACGTCGTGGAACAGACATAGGTTTTGGGACACGTTTTTTTTACCTAAAATACCGCGAAAGAATTAACACGTTACAAGCTTTTTGAAAAAACGGCACTTCTAACTTCAAGAAAATTGTGGACTAAAACTGTGGGCGGGGAGAAAACACACACGTGCTATAAGGGTTTGTTCACATGGCATGTTCTATCTGTGTTTACATATGTTTATAGATGTGTCTTTGGATCTGTGTTTCAGACTGTAAACGGACCCAAACATGCATCTACCAATGTGCAGTGTGATTTACATTGCTTTCAATGTAAAACACGCATTGGTGTTCAGACAAGTGATTGCCAATGCGTGTTTACATGCGTCTTTCTGATGCGTCTTTCAGATCCGTTCAAATAATTGGCATGTCAATCCTTGATCCGAAATACGCAGCAGACGCCCTATTTAAAACTATAGGGTACGTTCCTGCTGAAGCCAAAATGCATCTAAACACCCACTTGCATGTTGGATGCATGTCGGATGTGTTTTGGATCCGATTGACGCAGCACTTTTGGATGCGTTTTATGGATCCAAAACGGATCAAAAATCGGATCCAAAATGCTGTGTAAACATACTCTAACTTTTTTACACTTGGTTATTTTTCTAATATTTTTTTGTCTTCTTTTCATGATCTGTAAGGCTTTATTTGTATGCATTCCCTCTAAAATGTGTCATTCACTCTAAATAACTTGCTGAAATATATCTTGTCAGCTCACGGAGAGATCAGATTTAATGCTGCTCATAAGGTCTTTGGAGAGGGGAGGGGGATGAGAGGGTGTGGCTGAGACAGAGGTAAAAACAGACAAGTTCCCTAGTGCTTGACTCACAGGTTAAACTGCCCAGTTTTGTTCTATAATGTTTAATATGCTGCTGCTGATTCTCAGGATGTTCTACAGGAAGATAGGGGAGCAAGCCCTCCTGTTCTGTATGTTTGCAGTGTATAGTGTATGGTAGACATCAGGGCAGTTAGTCTCCAGCCACTAGCTAAGGAATGAATGAAAACTAGAAATGGACCTTAAAGTAGAAGAAAATGGTAAAAAATGCTATATTTATGTGATATAATGCCAAGAAATAGTACTAGGCTTCATGTATATACATGTGGCAGCTCATCCTGGAAAATACATACACCTTTAAAAGGGTTGTCTCGTGACAGCAGTTGACAATGTTTTCTGCTGGTTGCCAAGCAGAGCTTGTGAAATGGAGGGGCATGTTTCTCCTCCCAGCAGAGAGTATCTTCTCTCTCTACAGACACGCCCCCAAAGTGTGCAAGTGATGATTCATTCTGTGTAAGGGAATGAAGAGATTCTCAGCTGTCATTGCAATCATTGAACGTGAAAATCTAAGTGTAACTCTATAGTGTATATCTACATTTGTCGCTCTCTCTACTAGAATGGGCATTTGACATTCAGGATTCTGGGTGATTTTTTTTCTCTCTCTCACTCACATATTGATATGTTCTACAGATTATTATACATCTGACCTCTACAGAACTACAGAACAAAACTAGGGTTTAAACCCCGCCGTCGGTCTCCCGCAGCATCACTCCACTCCTGCTGCCCTGAGATCGCTCAGTGCGGCAGCTCAGTGCAGCCGCATCCAGTACTGCCAGTGGCCGGACTCAGTACAGCGCCTACTATGCAGGAATGGAGCCGCCGGCTGCGCTCCATCCCTGTGCTTAACACTCTAGGCGCCGCGGCAATTGCAGCCGCGCCGTCTAGTTGAATGAGGAGCGGTGCTGAGCACTGCTTCTCCGTTTGATCACCCCCACAATGTAATTGTAGGGGGGCGATCAGTTGTCATGGTAGCAAGAAGCCTCTTGCAGGCTTCCACAGCTGCCATGTACAGGGTATGTGCACCTAGTACACCCTGCCTATTGCAGGGTGTAATAGGTAATGAATGAATGTCCTATGTACAGCAGACCAACAGTACTGCTGTATATAAGACAAGGAAGTATACCCCTAGTGGTCAGGTACCCTAGGGAGACTAAGTATTAAAGTAAAAAAAAAATTTAAAAGTTCAAATCACCCCCCTTCTGCCGTTTTACAAATAGAAAAATAAAAGTCATGCATATTTGGTATCGCCACATCTGTAAAAGTCCAATCTAATAAAATATAACATCATTTAACGTTGAAAACCGTATAAGAAAAAAATTCCAAATGCCAAAATTGTGTTTTCTTGAGTCACTTTATATCCCCAAAAGATTGGAATAAAAAGTGATCAAAAAGTCACCTGTACCCCAAAATTATACCAATAAAACCTACAGTTCAGCCCGCACTTTTTTGCTTCAATTTTTTTTCCTATTTCCCCCTCTAAAACCTAGGTCTGTCTTATAGTCCGAAAAATACTGTAAGTAAGAACAGGTACATTTATTAAATGTAACTCCAGCACAAAAGTTTTTTTTTTTTTTAGTTTTGGATAGTGCAGGGAAGGGTTTTTACATTTGTTTTGCTGTTTGTGTCTTTGTTGAGAAGATTTCAGCTCATGTGGTGCTGTGGCATTCTGGCACTTGTCATTCTACAGCTACTCTCTGCTGCGGAACATGGAACTACAAGTGCCAGTATACCCCATAAGTCTCTGTTTTGTAACTAGGGGACAGATGTAAGTCAGAACGGTGTAAGTCGGGGACTGCCTGTGTTGTTCTGCGGGAAAAGATTCAGTAGAATTTATATTTTGTTAATTTAAATCCCTGCTTATTCTGGGTTAAGGAGCTTGGTGAAACAGCATGGTGAGATACCCCTTTTATAAGGACACATCAGCTAGTAAGAGGAATTCTAGTTAAAATCAATATTTCTGGAAATCATTTTTTTTAAAATGTATTCGTTTTTTATTTTATTTTGGCAGTCTTATGTATTTGTGCTTCAATACGCCTGAAATGCGCCCCACAATTATGGTAATTCATAGCTCTCATATTGTCTCCCCCGGCGTACAATACGTGCGGATTGTACACCAGAAGAGAGAAGTGACATGTCACTTCTGACGGCACTTATGCACCGCTGATGATGAGAGTGAATGGGACTCCCCACCCCCACCCGCGCTTTAGAGGTACGCTCTGGCCAGCGCGTACTTATATAACACCCAGCGTATTACAGCGCATACTGTAAGCACCTCAATACACCATCTGAACATACCCTTATTGATTTCAATAGGAGAGTTCCGTCCACTTCTCTTGAAAATGGAGAGATTATGGGGCTAGTTCTCGAGCTAGGTGCAGCTCCCAGAGATAGGACCCACACAGTGATGGCATGTCTCATCGATATGCCAAAAGATGTGTATGTGGGAATACCACTTGAAGGTCTACTTTAGGAATAATGAATACACCATATACTCCTTATATTATGATTTTTAAGCTTTTACTTTGGATCAAGGTTATTAGTTTTTTTTAATAACTACAAATACAGTTTGCGTGCTCCCTGTTAGACCAGCACTTGCTTTGGCTTTCTTGCTTTACTGTGACATCACTGTGTTATTACCGTACTTGTAATCACTGTGTTTTACCGACTGGACATCACTGTTGTTTATCTCAGCTGTGACACCCATGTGTTTATTTCCAGTACCGTGAATCACGTTTTATATTAATGTACGTGACCACTGTGTTTAACCCAGCTGTGACTACGGTGTATATTATCTCGTACTGGACATCCTGTTTATTGCCGTACTGGGGACTACGGTGTTTTTTCAGTAGGGGACACTGTGTTTATTACCCAGTACTGTAAAATCACGTGGTATTTTTCCAGTACTTACAAAATTTGTTTTTATTATTTTTCGTACATAAAGTGTTTTTTTTCTCTGTACTGTGACATCACTGTCTTTTGTCTCGACTGTAAAATCCTATTTATTATGCGTACGTGACATCCTCCTTTATTGCCCAGAACTGGAACACTGTATGTTTACTAAAAAAACTGTTAAAACACGTATTATTCCAGTACGTGACTCACTGTCTTTTTATATCTGTACTGTACTTCACTGTTTTTATTATTCAGTATGTGACTCACTGTGTTTATCTCCCTTACTGTGCAATCACTGTTTATTACCCATTCATGACTCACTGGTGTATTTTTCCTAAGGATTTTATAGTGTTTTTTTTTTGGGGCGTTCATTGTGGGGTAAAAGAATTTCAGGGTTATTCGTGATTAGTACAGTCCTTTTACCCTTTTTGGCACCTTTGGGGGACACATAAATTTTTTTTTTTTATTTTAATTTATTTTTTGGGGAACATTTTTCTGGCTTTTTTTTTTTTGCCTCAGGCAGCACAGAGCAGGATATTTGGTGTCCCAGGACTCCACCTAGGACTATTCCAACTAGTTGATAATCAAAAACTTATCATAATTAATTGCTCTATAATATGAACACTTTCTCGCTTCTTTTTGTGTGTTTCTTTTTGTCCATTTTAGCTGCAGGCTGTCCCTACCTCCTTCTGTCCACCTGGTGGTGTAATAGAGAAGGAATCCAGTCTAGGTTTCAGCAAGGTTTCTGATCATGTAATTTTATCTTGGTCAGTGTTGTATGGGGGGCTTTTCCCAGTTTCTAAGGAGCAAGATATTCCTACACAACAGAAACCACTGATGAGTAGTAAAAAAGTGGAGACTTTTGTGCTACTATATTGTTATGTTTTTGACAACTTAAAGGGGTTTAACATCAAAGTAAAAACCCCTCCCTTGGCTGCAAGTCGGTCATGTGAATGAGGAGTGCAGCACTTGCGGCTGTCCTCTCCATTCACTTCTATGGGAGCGCACACACTCAGCTACCTTCAGAAGCTACCATAGAAGTGAATGATTAAGATGGCCACAAACACCGCTCTCCACATTCACATGTATGGCCGACTCGCAGCCAGTGGAGGGTTTTTATTTGAGATAAAATCCCTTTAAGCTTGCTAAGTCTCTGTGTTCAAGGCTGGGTTGTGCTTCATATATGAGGCATAGCTGGCTTGTACATAGTTATCCAGGGGGTATCACTGGTTATACTTTACTATTCAGGGGGTTCCTTTAATGCTTACCATAAATCTTTCTCTCTTTTATCTGTTTTGTATCTTGTCTAAGATTACATTTTAGCAATTATATGCATGTGAAATATCCATTCTGCTATATGAGGATGGCAAGTTCCAGTGATAAACGTGTCTTTCTGGTGACCACACTTATATTTAGATAGAGGTTTTCTCACTAGGCTGAGTCATAAGCAGTTTACTCTCACTCTGTCTTCTCAGGCTGTGGGTGGTTATATAGCAGTGATTAGCATACCAAGCTTCTCTGTAAGTAGCTGAGCTGTTATACTGAGAAGTGCAGTAGATGTTATCGCCTCAGTAAATACAGGGTACATGTGTTGTGAGGGCTGATAAATACATTGCTCTGGGGCTCAGTCCATCCATGGGGTGATGAATCTCTCTGCTCTAAACTCTCCGTTCTAATCAGATAACAGAGTTATGGTCAGGGAACCAGGTAACCATAATCTCTATTATCGACACATGATGTTCACTAAAGGAGTATGGAGTGGGCTATTATTAAAGCTGGGACCTGCAGCCAGGATTAGAGATGACTCTGACCCTGACATTTTAATCTGGTAGCTACCATAGCCAACCAGTCCACGGCAGTCAATGGATTTAGGAACAATGCTAAACACTATTCTGGTTTCTGATCACTACACACACACTGATGAGATTGCAACTGATTAGTTGTCATAATAGTTGGGGGGTCTAATAAAGGTTACCATGTTACTACTCTTTTTACACCTGAGGTCATAGGCAGGTTTTAATACTTGAGTCATTACTGCACTCTTGTCTGCAACGTCTTATTATTGTAGAACAGTGTACAAGCTATCATGGCCCCTGTGGGGACCACAAGTAAGGAAAAGAGTTTTAAAAATTTAAATTTGTACCAAATATCAAAAGTTCAAAATAATCCCTTTGCCACTTTACAAATAAAATAATAAACTACGGTATATAAAATTACTTTGGACCTAAAAACATAACATTATTTAAAATTAATTACATTACACTTCAGTCCACAATAAATGAGTCCGCACTCAGGTCCATAGATGGAAAAACAAATAGTTATCAGTAGCTAAGAAATTATGCTGCAGCATAAATTTTAAAAATAAAATGTTATTTTTTTAAATGCACTAAAATGAAATGAGAGCTTTGGTATCACCGGAATTGTACCAACCCGCAGAATTCAGATAGCATGTCAATTATACTACAGTGAACTGCAGGAAACCGACCACCCACCCCAAAAATGGCGCAAATGTGGGCTTTCTTGTTTCTTTTCCACGTTCCAACTCCGGAAATAATTTTTTTTCTGTTTCCCACATATATGGTATGCTGAGTTGTACCATTAAAAAGTACAACTTGTCCTGCAACAAAAGTAAGCCCTCATATACTGTAGCTATGCTAGTAAGTTGCAATCTTTGCTCTCTGTTATCAGCCATTAGACTGGTTAGTACATGGGGCAGGTGATTAAGAGCCATTGTTCTCTGGTATTATCCACTCCAGGCCCTAACGCAGGGGGCACAGCATGCAGCCCCCAGACATCAGGACACAAACATGCTTTGTCTCTGTCCTCATGCTTTAGAATTACTTTAGTAATATTTTTGACGGCACTATTAGGGTAGGCCCTGTGTGGCTGGCACTATTATGGTGGGCCTTCTATGACTGGCGCATGTAAGGTTGGAGCATGTTATGGTGGGCCCTGTATTGCTGGCACATGTTATGGTGGGCACTGTATGGCTGGCACCATAGAGCTGTAAAAGCTATTTTAAACAACCTAAATGAGCAATCTAGTAAAAACTGTTTTTATATTCTCTTTGGATTCCTTCCTCAAAGGAGAATTTATTTCTGACACCATCATGACAGATCCACAAGATAAACCATAAAAATGTCTGATCGAGACTCCATGGCGGAGATGACTTGAGTAGGTGTCTATTAATCTCTCTAGTTGTAAATAGTAACTTCTGTAATCCCCAAAAACTACAGTAAATGTAGGCGCCTCATATCCTCTTTCTGTAGTACTGATTCATTCTGATCTCTGGCAGTCCCTAAAATGGAACCAAGACCTCTCTGTTATCTTAGGTATTTCCAATTGAAGTGCCATAAAAGTCTGCCTGGATATACCCTTCTGAGATTTACTGGCCCCTGGGAAAGGTACATTATGACAATGTGGCCCCTGGACCAGAAAATGTTGTACATCCCTGCTCTAAAGTGACTGCTGTTCCGTGTTCCAGTGGGTCCTGCTTTATGATTTCTACTTGTCTCTTGACTTGCATTTTCAGTGTCTAAGAGTATGTTCACACGGTGTCTTGTGGTGCATACCTGTGTGCGCCCCCCATACGCCCCATTCACTTTTGTTATTCCTGCCGCTTATATGCCAGAAAGAAGTGACATGGCACTTCTTTCTGCTGCCATTCAATATGCGGCGGGGAAGGCGGCAGGTAATCATAGCTCTCTATGAGAGCTATGATTAATGTAATAACAGGACGTATTTCGGGGTGCATTGCAGAGCAATTACGCCCCGAAAACCGTCCTAAAAGACGTTGTGTGAACATAGCCTAAGAGCATCTGCATAATTTTGAACACTGCTGCAGCCTTAATGCAGGCATATGTCTAAATAGCAAATCGAGCCCGGCCGTGGGGCCTCTCTGCCTATATTGTTTCTGCATCCTCTATGTCTGCTTATCTCAGGTTATGACACCAACGTCGAAATATTTTTTCCATGGAATATTATTTTGCCAACATTGTAGAGATTGTAGTTTCTCCAACTAAATCAACAAGCAATAGAAGTCTTGTTTCACATCAAAGGGGTATTGCCATAAGTGTTTTCAGCTCTGCAGATCAGCTTGTAGCTTGCTATGAGCCAACCATTCAGAATGGGGAGGATGGCCCTTGTGCCCTTTCTCCCCATTCATTTCTGTGGGAGTGAATTTAACTCCTTAATGACTGCCCGCTGTCTTTTCAGCATACCTCCCAACTTTTAGAGATTGCAATAGGGACACATTAGCCACACCTCTGACCACGCCCAAACAAATGACATCACATCAGGCCACACCTCTGACCACGCCCAAACAAATGGCATCACACCAGGGCATATCTCTAACCATGCCCCACCAAACAAAATCTTGCCCCGCCCCTCCAGAAGACCAGCACCAACACAACAGCAGCGTTACTGGGGTCTGTAAATATGTATTTATATAAAGTAATGTACAGTATATACAGAAATCCATACAAATAGTTGTAAGACAATGTTCTATGGATGATACTTCTATATAATGGTCACACAGTGACCACATGATACCGCTATACAGGGAACAAATATTACTGTACTGTTACTGACCAAACAGAGACTAATATTATCAATGATACCGCTATACAAAGATCAAATAATTCCGTCATACCATGACAACATCACCACCACATAGTGACTGAGTAATACTGCCATACTGATACTTAATATAAACCATTACACTCCTACCAATATTCCTGACATACAGTGACCATATGGGGGTAGATAGCATTGTACACAGGCTCTGCAGACATATAAGTGATTACAGTACAATACAATTTAGTGACTCACAGGTGACGTCTTCTCTGATGAGAGTCGTTCCCTTTCTCCATTCCTTCCAGATCACCATGATGATTTCTCCCAGTCTCGTCCCTGCAGAATTAACCACACAAACATCTTAGACTCTGCACTTCTCAAGCACCTCCCTACCAATTCCCACCTCTGTACAAACTCCTCATGGGGTTATAGATGAAATAGGGGGATATGGGGCGATACACAGTGGTCAGGGGGTTATAGAGTGTTAGGTGAGGGTTGTATTTTGTGTTGACACTAGGCCGCAGGAGTGATAGAGGAGGTAAAGGCCACAGCTTATAGGCACAATCTCCTGGGGAGAGACAGAAGACCAACCCCTCAGAGATTGTGGAATGGCTCTGGCCTGTTCTCCATTCCCTGCACCTCCAGATGATCAGCCACAGCCATGACCTCCAGGGGTGGAGGGGATGGAGCTTAATACTATTGGATTCATTAGACTGCATCACACCAGCGTAGCATCTATTTCTAAACTAACATGGTCAGCGCGGGCCGGTGTCAGGGAGAGTTAATTTAAATAAACTGCTTTTTTATTTTGTTTCTGTGTTATTTTTTCTCCACATACCGTATATACTCGAGTCACTGTCGGCGCTCGAGTGCTGTGATGGCCCGTGCGCCCAGGGACGCTTCAGTTATATGCGACTCCTCAGGGAGCTCATATAACTGAAGGCCGAGTACCCGACAGCATCCGGGCACTGCGGTGGCCTAGGCGATGTCAGCAATCTCCTCCCCTGTATGTGACTCCTCCGGAGCGCATACAAGTGAAGAGGTACCACTGCGAAGCAGAGAGCGAGCGCTTCCTGCTCCGCAGTGGACTCCGGGCGGCCGCACACTCGCGGCCGTCCGGGGGTTTCCGGGACAGGGAGTGTGGTCACACCTGGTGCCCCTGATGCATCACCCCCCCTTTTGGCCGAGAAGACGGAGGGGAGAGGGCAGAGGGGGGACAGCGAGGGCAGGGTAAGGGGTTGTTTTTTGTTTTTAAAAAAAACCCCCACCAAAACCTGCTTAGCCTGCCTAGGGGGACCCATACCTGCCTATAGCCGGGCCTAGGGGGAACCTATCCTGCCATAGCCTTCTTGGGGGGCCTATACTTCCCAAGCCTGCCCAGGGGACCTATCCCCCTATAGCCTCCCAGGGGACCATACCTGCCTATAGCCCGCCGGGGGAACCTATAGCCCATGCCCTGCCGGGGACCTATACCTGCCCATAGCCTGCCTAGGGGGCCTATAAAATGCCAAGCCGGCCTAGGGAACCCCATACCTGCCTATAGCCCGTCTTGGGGACCATACCTGCCTAGTAAACCCGGCTATACCCCCTTAACCTGCCTAGGGGGGCCAAAACCTTCCTATCCGCCAGGGGGGGCCCATACCCCCCATAGCCTGCCTGGGGACCTTCCCCCGCATTGCCTGTCTGGGGGGCCTATACCTGCCTATACCCCCTAACCTGCCTATAAACCCGCCTGGGGGGGGCCCAACCCCGCCCAAAGCCTGCCAGGGGGGCTATACCGCCATAGCCTCCCAGGGGGGCCTAACCCGCCTTCCGTCTAGGGGGACCTTACCGCCTTACCCGCCATAGCCGTCAGGGGGGGCCCCATACCCTGCCTTGCCCGCCTAGGGGGGCCCTTTCCTGCCTATAGCTGCTAGGGGGGCCTATCCTGCCTAAGCTTTCCAAAGGGGGCAATTACCGGGGGGCCTATAGCCTTGTCAGGGGGGCCTATAAAACCCTTAAAGCCCCGCCAGGGGACCATACCTGCCTAAGCCCCCTAGGGGACCTAACCTGCCTATGCTTTCCTTGGGGGAAATTACCTGCCATACTTTCCCCTTTGGGGGGCCTATACCTCCTAAGCCTGCTTAGGGGGGAATTACCCGCCCATAGCCTGCCTAGGGGACCTATACCTGCCTATACCACCTATAACCATCCTATAACAACCTATACCTGCCAAATACCTGCTATGAGGACCTATACCTGCCTATAGCCTGCCTAGGGGGACATATAGCTGCCTATACCAGCCTACGGGGACATTAAACTGCCAAAATACCTGCCTATAACTTGCCTAGGGGGAGCATTAATTTCCCTATAACACCTATATCTGCCTATGGGGGACATTAAACTGCCTATGGGGACATTAAACTGCCATAAACCCCTATATGCCATGGGGACATTAACCCTGCCATACCCTGCCTTTTGGGGACATTAAACTGCCTATGTTTTATTGGTTCATTATTTAATTTTTGATTCACCAGAGCCTGCATTTTCCCCCTATGGGGACATTAAACTCCCTTTATCCCCCTATGAGGGACATTAAACTGCCTATGTAATTTTAGGGAAACTATTTTTATTTTTAAAATTCACCAGTAGGCGCTGCATTTTCCACCCTAGGCTTATACTCGAGTCAATAAGCTTTCCCGGTTTTTGTGGACAAAGTAGGTGCCTCGGCTTATACTCAAGTATATACGGTAATTGGAGTGTTAGTAATGGAGGTGTCTGTCAGATGCCTCCATTACTATAGCTCGGGCTTGGTGTCAGCCTGCGGCAGTTTTTGTCACCACAAGGCCAACACTAACCCCGTGTCACTATTACCTCAATACCGAACGCACCAGGGGTACTGGGAAGAGTTGGGTTGCCATCAGAAGTGGATCCTCTAATATGATGGTCTGCCTCTGGGGCGGCTGCAGGCTGGTACTCTTAGAATGGGAAGGGACCAGTATTGACGGACCTCTCATTCTGATATATTAGGCTGCAGCGTTGGTTTTACCTTGGCTGGTTTTGGAATGGCGACACCATGTTGTTTATTTTGTTTTTTTTTTTTTTTTTTTTTTTTTTTAAATAATTTATTTATTGAGAATCCTACAGTGGGCACCTCCTGTAATCATTACAGTGGATGCCCATGTGCTGATTCTCACTACTGGGGGGTACTGGGGTAATAGTGTCAGGGGTTAGTGCCAGCCTTGGGCAACAAGAAAAACCACTAGCTGACACCAAGCCCCTACGATACTAATGCAGAGGCGTCCTCCAGATAACGCCACTACTATCACTGGAATAAAATGAAAAAAACAAACAAACACAGAAACAGAAAAAAACACTTTATTTAAATAAACACTCCTTGACACCGCCCTCGTTAACAATTTTATTATAGAAATAGATGTAACATTTTCTGTCGTAGTCCAAAGGGGAAAACTGTAAAAAAAAACAAAAAACACCAACCCTACACATGGGGCATCACCCCGCTTTCCAGGATGCTGAATAGCCTATTCAGTGCCTGGGAAAACTGGATGACATTCCCCATAGCAGGCGTCCAGGAAAGCTGGGTGCCTGCCCGGATGCTGGATAGCTCATTCAGCATGTGGGAAAGCTGGAAACAGTGTGTGTGTGTGTGTGTGTGTGTGGGGGGGGGGGGGGTCAGGGATGAAAGGACGGGTGTGTGGGGAAGGGATCATGGAGAGGGGGGTCGAGTGGGGTGTCAGGGGGGAGGGGGGCTGAGTGGGGTGATAGGGGGAAGGGGCAGCGAGTAGGGTGTCAGGGGGGCCGAGGTGGGAGAGAGGGGGGCCGAGTGGAGTGTCGGGGGGGCGAATGGGGTGACAGGAGGGAGGCAGTGGCGAGTAGGGTGACAGGGGGTAGGGGGAGCCGAGTAGGGTGTCAGGAAGGCAGGGGGACACTTACCTCCCTGCTGCTGTCCGCCTCCCAGGAGCACATGGACTGCCCATGAGCACATGCTGGAGGTGCTGCACTACTTCATAGACAGCACAAGCTCTTAGGCCATGTTCACACGGCTTTAAATGGGCCGTATTTCGGTCCATAATTACGCGCCGAAGTGCGCAAATTACGGCTGAAAACGGCCCAATCATTACGGTAATTCACAGTTCTCATAGAGAACTATGGATTACGTCTCCTCTCCCCGCCGGCGAATCCGCCGGGCGGGGAGATAATTGACATGTCACTTTCTAGCGGCGTATACGCGCCGCTAGCAGTGATTCTCTATGGGCCGGCGAAGTGCCAGCCCCCCGCTCACTCCCCCGCTCCCCCCCGCCCCGCCCCCCACACGGCGTAACTGCGGGGCCTAATTACGTCCCGCAGTTAAGCCGTGTGAACATAGCCTTAGAAACACACTGAACAGGAGGGGGAGGAGCTAGCAACACTGTCCGGCTCTGCACCAATAGGAAACACTCCTGCTCAACCTAACTACATTGTGAGCAGGAGTGTGTGTGCTTGTGGCAGCACAGTACAGAGGTGGCGTGGCCAAACCGTGGAGGGGGTGTGGTTAAACCTCCCTGCCATCTCAGATCTGAGAGTTGGGACTTTAAGCTCCTGACTCGGGACGCCGGGACACTCGTCTAAATTCGTGAATGTCCCGCCCAGTTGGGAGTTATGATTTCAGATTGTTTGTCTGCAGTGACGTCTTTTGCTGCAAACAACAGAAACCTCCGCTCCCCGGTGCTTTAAGCCTTCGATTGTCGCAGTTCATCACCAAAGCGCAATCAATGGATTTCCTTGCTCTGTCGGGTGATCGGGACACGGCTGCACAGTAATCCCTGGGGACCCAGAGTAGCCCCAGGTTTGTCTGTGTAACAAGCTAGTGATCAGGGCAGACTGTGTGCTGTCCTGATCACTGCCTGTGTCAGACTGACACAGATTACAATGTATTAGCATATATGAATATGCTAATACATTACCAAGTGTAAAAAAAAAAAAAAAAAGTAACACAGTTCTCCCTTCAGGGAATTAAGAAAAAAAGTAGAAAACATAAAGAAGTGTAAAAACAATAAAAGAAATAAATAATAAAATAAAAATAAATATTGAATAAAAAATTATTGTACATACATTACACGCACAAAAAAACCCTACACATATTAGGTATCCACATGACCATAATAACCTGTAGAATTAAAGGGGTTGTCTCACTACAAAGAATAGCTTTCAAATTGTAGGGAACACAAAATGAAGACATTTTCCAAATATATTGCTTTGTTCATCTGTTTTCCCTAAGGAGATACAAGTGAATTAATCACCTCCCTGGCTATTTCAGTTCCCTCAGTAACTGACCTGTGTACATCTCTCCCCCCTGCTGTTTGTTTTATGTGATAGCAGTGAGTGCTGTCATCACACAGGTCATAGCAGCCTCTGTGCTGCTGGGCAGTAAAAGGCTTGATTTATCTAAAGTAAACAGCTCTTATTAGGGCTTTTGTTTCAGGGATCAGATAAAAAGCCCTGCTTGTAGTTTCCAAGAAGCTTCTGAGCTAATTAGCAACTGAAAGCACAGCATTGAATACACCAAGGAGCTGTATGCAAATCACAGTCAGTCTGAACCAGGAAGTGACAGAGTATTTCATTCATGCATCCTATGTAACTCTGTAGGGAGACAACTCCTTTAATCTAACAAGTTATTAAGTGTGAAATGTGAATGGTGTAAAAAAAAATAAAAAAAAAATAATTTTTTTTTCAAAATTGAAAAAAAATTCTGCAATTATTTATAAGTGAATTTAAAGTATTCCCCCATAAAGTCCAACTTGTCTTGAATAAAACGAGGCCTCATACAACTGTGTCATTGAAAAAATAAAAAAGTTACAACTGTTGAAACGCAAGGAGGCAAAACTAAAAAATGTTCTGGTCATTAACTACTTTTCAGGCGTTAGACTTAAGGGGTTAAGCATCCTGACACAGCATAGACAAGAACCAATCGGATATTTCCAGGGGCTGTAGGACAATGGCACTTCAAATAATGAATAAGACAGGAGTCAGTCCATACCCGATCAGATGATCTAAGATCACCTCTTGCCTTGACAAGGACGGTTAAACCAATAGCAAGTAACTCATGGCTTGGTCAGAGTGTTTTATATAATTACAAAGCATTGCAGAACATCTTTCTGTGTACTAGCAGGGCTTCTCGCTAGGAAGAGACTAATGCCCTGACAGTAGGAGCTGTATCTCAAAAAAAAATTCTTATTTATTTCATTTTTTACTTATATTTAGTTTCTGCTATTATGTTAGTATAACATTGTTGGAAATTTTTTTCATTCTTTCGTGTATTTTGTCTATCACCTTCTCTAATCGTTTCACTTGCCCTCACTGTCCTCACTAATCACCATTTCCTCTCCATTATCCATCCCTTTTTGTGTCTCTCCCCTTTTATTTATTTATTTTTTATCCAGTTTGACCCTTCCTTTGATGCACATGCGGCGTTCTTGCATTTTTTGCAGCGGTGCTCCGGTTTTTCAGGCACGGTGCGCATCTCCATCCTGGTTCACTGGACATGCAGGGATGCGCCTGCTTGCCGGAAGTGTGGTAGAGTTTTTTTGCCTCTTTCTGCTCATGTGCGGCACTGTTATTTAATTTGGTGATGTCTAATACCATCTTATCTGGTTTATTTATGATTATAAATTGTGCCATTTATGGCCTCTTGTGTTCTTTTGATACCTGAGATGTTTATACTTTTTATGTATGCAATTGAATCACGTGACTTATTTGCATATCACGTGACCTACTAGCACATCATGTGACATATTTTGCATACCATGTGACCTATTAAGATATCATGTGATCTACTAGAACATCATGTGACCTATTTTGCATACCACGTGACCTGTTAAAATATCATGTGATCTACTTGCATATCATGTGAGCCACTAGAACATCATGTGACCTATTTTGCATATCATGTGATCCATTAGAACATCATGTGACGCAACAGGGTATCTATAAAATGCAATCTAAAAAGTTTTTGTATCATACCACCTGAGGAAGCAACCGTGAAACATGCATAGGGGCTTGTGGCTGATACATTTGGGTGAGCTTATACCAATGCAGTGAGCTTTGTATATTCTTTATACCTGATATTTATTGATGAGGTTGCTGGCACTTAGATAATGTTGTACTTGCACTTTAATATATTTATTGCTTGTGCTATTCCTTGGTTTTTGATGGCTATGTGACTTTTTGTCTCCCTATTTGTGCCTAGCCATGTATCTGTTGTAGTTATATTTTATTATGTTTGTCAAATTTGTTTTCTAATAAAGATTTAGGGCGACATGTATGAATCTCGTCGCAGCGCACGTTTTCACCAGTTTTCCGGCGAAATTTGCGCCTAATCTATGTTGGCGCTCATACATGCCGTGTAAAGTCCGCCTCGACAGTGTGTGGGGCGCAGTGCGGGACTTAGGCGCAGTGTGGGACTGTGCCGAACATGTATTCCGATTCGAGACAGGCTGGAAAACAGCGAAAAATAATTAAAGATGTCCGTGTGGCATGAAGTATGACTCAAAAAAATCGCCTTTATTAGGTGTAAAACATTATCTGAAAGAGCTCAAACCTACAAAAAAAAATACATAAATAAAATCACTTTCCAAAAATCAAGAACGGCGCTACATCAGGAATTTGGATACTGGAAATTGCCGGGAAATACAGTAATTCAAATTCTGTAAGCTCTTCTCATTGGCTGGTATCTGTCGAAGCCAATCAGAATAGGAGCGACAGGGACCCATTATATCCTATGAAGAAGTATGGACCAATCAAATTCAAAGGCGAGACAGTTCAAAATGCAGAAAAGAGCTAGCGGGGGCTTGGCAATCCTGGCCAATCAGAATAGGAGCGACAGGGAACCATTATAACCTATGGAGAAGTATTGACCGTTCAAAATACAGTAAAAATGCAAGGCCAATGGGAGAGCGAGCGACGCTCTTATGGGTTTTCTAATGCAATCTGTAATAAAACTGTACATGGCCGAAATCAAATGATAATACTCCCGAAGTTGTACCGATCTGTATATAAAATGATCAATAATATGGGGGTAACGAAAAACTATTGATCATTGGCGAACGAAAATAAAGAAATAAAAATGAATTTCTTGAATTAATATTTTTTTTGTTACCCCCATATTCATTTTATATACAGATCGGTACAACTTCGGGAGTATTATCACTTTATTTCGGGCATGTACAGTTTTATTACAGATTGCATTAGAAAACCCATAAGAGCGTCGCTCGCTCTCCCATTGGTCCAAATAACCGCATCTCTTTTAACTTGGCCAATCACAAACAGAGCTCGCTCTGCATTTCTTTTCCCCATAGAACTCTATGAGAAGATAGCTCACCCGATGATTGGCTAAGCAGGACGAGCCCCTCTTCCCCCGCCCCCTCACTAACCAATCACAGTACTAGAATATTTCCCATAGACCGTAATAACTTTTAGGGTGCCCTTCTATCGCGCCCTTCTTTCTCCACTCAAAATAGACGCACTACATATGATTGGTTGGGGCCAGGCGGCAGATATGAATCCACCAATCAGCCCTTTTCTGCCTAGTTACTGAATTTTGAACTGTCCCGCCTTTGATTTTGATTGGTCAATACTTCTCCATAGTTTATAATGGTTCACTGTCGCTCCTATTCTGATTGGCTGGTTTATGCCGACCAATGAGAAGAGCTTACAGAATTTTAATTACTGTATTTCCCGGCAATTCTCTATATCCCAATTCCTTATGTAGCGCCGGTCTCGGCGACAAACGCATTGTTAGGGATTTGCTTTATGATTATAGAAGGTTTCAGCTTTTTCAGATAATATTTTACACCTAATAAAAAAGATTTTTTTAATCATACTCCATGCCGCACGGCGCTGAGAGGCGAGATTTCATTGCCCCGATCTGGACATAGACTACAATGGGAGAAGTAGCTCGCGCTCTGATTGGCCGAGATAGCCAGGCCCCCACTAGCTCAACCAATCAGCTCTTTTCTGCATTTTTATTGTATTTTGAACTGTCCCGCCTTTGAATTTGATTGGTCAATATTTCTCCATAGGTTATAATGGGTCACTATCGCTCCTATTCTGATTGGCTGGTTTCTGCCGACCAATGAGAAGCGCTTACAGAATTTGAATTACTGTATTTCCCGGCAATTTCCAAGATCCTAATTCCTGATGTAGCGTCGTTCTAGATTTTTGGAAAGCGATTTTTTTTATTTTTGGAATCATACTCCATGCCGCACGGAGCTGAGAGCCAAGATTTCTTTTGCGATCTTCTATATGTTTCCTCTCATGTTACGTTTTCGCTTCACTTAGTCTTCGCCGGCTCATTTAGACCAGAATCAACTATGTCTGCCTGTTGGAGCTGGCGAGCACTGCAATGCGCCGCACTTTGCCGAGCCGCAATCATACATGCCTCGGAGCATTCGAATGAGCCGCGTCCTTCCCCAGAATGCCCACACTGCGCCCATTGCACGCCCCTTCATGTTGGGCGCATCCGAAAGTGGTGAAGCTTGCGCCTAACATCGCATCCCTGCGTCCGACAGGGGATTCGAATCGGTGAGGCGCCGTTTTCGCCAGAAAACAGGCGCAACTCCCGATCATACATGTCGCCCTTAATTGTATTTTATGGGAACATATCCCCCTTGTCTTCATTATCTGGTATGGTATATAGGGCCTGCCTCCCAGTAGTTAGGAAGGTATATAGGGCATGCTCTTCATTCCTCCGTAGTTAGGTAGATATATAGGGCCCCCTCTTTTAAAAAAAAAAAAAAAATGCTCACCTCTCTCCTGTTCTCCAGCTGAACTCCTCTTTGAATCTAGAACGGGATGCCACTTCTGGTGTCTACAAGGCCCTAAGCCTATTGATAGGCTTAGGGCCTAGTACATGAAGCGGTGCAATAATATCATTATATCGTGCCACTGCCTCCAGATGGCTGAATGGCTGCGATCGGTGTATTCTGGCAGTTCTGCCTTAGCTGCCATCTGCACCGTACATGCAGTAACTGTAATCACTGTATCGTTGGATCTATGTGACCCAGAGATGCAGCTGTTTGCCGAGAGGCGAATGTGGCCCCCTGGCTAAGAGGCCCAGTCGCAAGTGCGACCGCTGTGACCCCTGTAGCTACCCCACACTTGACACCATCTGAACTAAATCAGTTTATCGTGGTCTCATCAGCAGACAGGACATGGTTGCAGTAAGCCATATCCTTAATCTGCTTATTTTCAGCAAAATGTTTTTGTTCTTGTGCATCAACTTTAGAAAAAGCTTCCCTTGGGCACAACAGCCATGCAGACCGATTGGTCTGAGCACTAACAGGCTCACCACCCACCCCTTATAATCTCTGCAGCAATGCTGGCAACACTCATACGTCTATTTTGAGAAGACAATCTCTGGATTTTACGTACACACAACTTCTGTGGTCGACCCATAGCGAGTTCTGTTCTGAGTGGAACCTGTCTTCTTAAACTGTTTTATGGTCTTGGCCACTGTCTGGCAGCTTAGTTTCAGGGTGTTCTCAATCTTCTTATACCTTAGGCCATCTTCATGTAGAGCAACAATTATTTTTTTCAGCTCCTCAGTTCTTTGCCATGAGGTGACCTGTTGAATTTTCAGTGACCAGTAGGAGAGTGTGAGAGCGATAACACCAGCGTTGACACCTCTGCTCCCCATTCACACCTGAGACCTTGTAAAACAAACAAGTGACAAGGCATCATGGAGTTAAAATGACAAATTGGGCACAATTTACCCATTTCACTAAGGGCTGCATTCGCTTTTGCTGCCAGTGGTTTAGACATTGCAGTTATTTTGAGTGCACAACAAATTTACACTTTTCTACAAGTTGCACACTGATTACTTTACGTTGTATCAAAGTGTCCTATGAAAAGATATCATGCAATATGGACAAAAATGTGAGCTACTGTAAGTAAAGTAATTTGGAGAAGCATAGTTCCATAGGTGGACATTCATGACCATCAGGTTGAACCTGAAATTGTAGAAGTTGCACTCATTGCAAAGTACAGATCAACCTATGGTAGCGGGTGCTCTTCCTTGGAATGACCAGTTCCAGTGTCTTTCTCAGAATTCTTTCATTCTAAAAATTTGTCGGAGGATCTCGGTTGAAAAGTGGACAGTGATTGTGATTGTGCCGTTTGCCTTGCATTGCCTGGTTCTCTTACTATTGTGTTTTTAAAGGGAAACTGACCATTTTTTCTACATCGAGCCGTCAGGTGTGTCCAGACAGCTTATAATTAAATGATTCGGATGGTATTTGGTTGTCTTTTACATGGTTTTGGTGGACGGTTCTGTCTGTGGTTTGCAGATTTACACGTCCCCCTCAACCACTGAAATGCACATCTTCTTCCCAAAAAGCAGGTGGAAGGTTGTACATGTTCTAATTTTTTAGCGGTGTAAAAAAAACGTCTAGCAGAAAATCCGTTCAGATCATTGACCGTTGGTTTTCAGACAGCAGAGAGAGAAAATGTTCATGGCTGTCCATCTATGGTTACTCCTTGGTTTAGAAAAACATCCAAAAAGACGTTATTGAGCGATTCCATGGAAGTCGAGAGAGCAATCCTGATTCATTGCATAGAAAGATTAGTTTCATGCAGACTTAGAAACATTATTTATTTATTTTTTTTGTCATCTTTGGTCCCAAATTTAATTTTTTATGAAGTTTGATACAGTTTCTATAAGATGGGTAAAATCTACCATCTCTGAATCTTGTGCAATGGAAGGGCCGGCTTCTCTTTTTTTTTCCAGAAAGGGTCTAGCTGCCAGTCCATCTCCCATGCCTGAGACAGAAGTTTCTCTTCAAGAAATCGGCAGTGCAGCCTCCTGGTCCCTTACTTATCATCAAGCCTTCTAAGGGTTTAGTAATTGGCATCCTTAAAGCTGTTCTGCAAGGTTTACTCCCTCCTTATTTTGGGGGTTCTATTAACATCCCTCTGTGTGTTCTCTAAGGCTATGTTTACGCGGCTTATTTCGGGGTGCATTTCGCCACGTATTAAGAGCGTACTGCGCTCTAATGTGAGCAAAATGCGCTCTAATCATTACAGTAATTCACAGTTCTCATAGAGAACTATTGCTTATGCCTCCTCTCCCCACGTATAGAATACGATCGTATTGTAGGCACGGGGAGATAATTGACATGTCATTTACGTGCCGCGGGTAATGACAGTCTATGGGGCTGGCAGCGCGCCGGCCCCCCGCCCCATGGGAGTACGCACTGATCAGCGCAACTCCCGAAGATCCGGCTTAATTGAGGGCCGTACTGTACGCCCCGCAGTTAAGCCATGTGAACATACCTTAAGACCAAAGAGGAAATAAACTTTACCTCATCTGTAATTTTGCTATCCTCAAATCTGAATGCAGCACATATTATCCTCCCCAAAAAGTTATATTTGCAGCAATTAGTTTTGTTTTTATTACATATGTTTGAGTTGAGAGAGGGTTTTATAGAGTAGCACAAATTATAGTAATTTCTTCTCATCTAGCTGCTCTGTGCTACCAGAGAACTAAAGGAAAGCAAAATTAGATACGGTAAAGCCACATTCAAATAATGTTTTCGGACCCCATGTATGGTATCTGTTGGGATACGCACAAAATGTGACACGACAGATACAGTGAAGGAGCTGTAGACTTTCATAGATTAAACATATTCCTAATTGGACTATGTTTGCACTATTCAGTGAATTTGTATGGTTTCTGCACCAGACACAAGAGTGGTAGACCACGCGTTTTTGACCGATGCAGAAATGGAAGACGTGTGCTAAATAGGACAAACGTAGCCCAGTTAAAAGTTTATGCTCCCATTATTGAAATTTAACCAAATGTATTATTTGCCATGCTGGTTATATTATTAGTGATGTGGTGATCTGCTTAATTTTGTCATTGTTTTTTCATACGATTAAAGGGGGTAGATTTTTTTTTTTTCAAATTCAAGAAAGTTTTATTGATAGACAAATCAAAGTAACAGGTATTCAATTATGTATAAAACGTAGAAATAAAGAGAAGAAAAAAATTAAAAAAAATAAAATAAAATAAAAAATAAATAAATGAATAAATGGTCAATGAGTGTTTACAGGCACAGAGCCATGGTAGTATAAAGGCAACACAGATACTGTTATGGTAACAACAATCAAATATCGATGCATATAGAGAAAGCTATTCCTATCAATAGGGGGATACATTTTAAAATATCAATAATAATGAAGATAAGGTGCCCCTGTTAACATGAAATACAGTATAGAGCCAATGCCATAAAGGAGAGAAAAATCATAAATGTCCTTTCAAATGGAACGCATGGAGCGATCAAAGATCAATGTTGCGTGACTGATTATCCAAATAACAGGACTGAGAAGAAACAAAGACAAACAAGTTATGCTCACTAACAGCACATTCGCACCACACACAAAACAAAAACAAAACATACAGGGAGGGAAAAAAGGAGAAAAAAAAATAAAAAGGGGGGGGGGGGGAGGGGGAAAAAAGAGCGCTCTCCCTTAAGAGCGAGTGTTTCAGGAAGTAATGGAGAGTTCTGAAAAAACGACCAATGACACCAAGTTCTGTTGAATTTATCAAACTGTTCAGGGGTTCGGGAAATTAGCTCCTCCATTCGCCTCACAAACCCACTTTCCACAAACCATTCGTCAATGGAAGGTGGGACATTCGATTTCCACCTACGCGGGATCATCGGTTTGGCGGCCTGAAGGGGGGTAGATTTTTAAACTGTTTAATAACATATACTTCAATATGCACTACCGTCACTGGGTGCATTACCTCTGAATATAAATTAGTGACCAAAATTTAATTTACACCCAACTGTGGCATCAATGTTTCTGCTTTACCTGTGCAATAACTTTATATCTATTATCTCTTTATTGTAACGTCATTATATTTATAATACCTGTACTCTAAGATGACTGTTTATTATCCCCATAGTGTGACATTGCCGGGTATATAATAGTTTTATGGTGACAATGTTGTTTTTATCATCCCAGTACTTTGGTGTTTTTGGGTGTATCATGCTTGTACTATCACATCAATTTGTTTATCTCTGTACTGTCACCTCACTTGATATATTATACCTGTAGTGTGACCAGTGTTCATTATCCGTGTACCATGATTATCTTTCTCCTCTGTCATCCTTATCTTAATCATGTGTCCTGAGACAACTCAATGTGCTTATTGCCCAAGTACTATTAGAACACTGCAATTATTTTCCCTGTACAGTGCTCATGTATTAATTTCTGTATTGGAAACATCATTGTGTGAGCCCAGGTCCAGTGACATCATTGTTAAATTCTTTCTGAGGCGTAATATCACTCTGCAGTATCAGGGGTGTCAGTTTTGGGGTTTCTGGTACAGATCTTGCAGTGGTGCCCTAGAGTATGTTAGGACAAATCCTAGCCTAATCAAAACTACAACTGATCAATGCTGTTCACCGTCGTAAAACGCTTTCTTGACTTCTCTCATTTTTCTATTTTTACCAGCAATATATGACTTATCTATAACCCTAGTACTGGAGGTATGATAATATATAACCTACTGAATTTGAATTATTGCTATCCTGTATTTATGGTTTGAAATTGGCCATCACATCAAAGTCAGTATTTTTCACATACTGACAAGCCACTATAATTTAATGCAAATCATTTTAATCTAAAAGTTACTAATGGTATCCAAATTTTTGGCTTTTTGTTGTCTGTGCTTCAACTTTAGGCATGCCTAAAGAGGTACATGACCTGCTGGGAGTTGTAGTTTCTGTAAAAACACTCCACAGGTTGGGAGGGGCAGTAATGATATAGAAAACCACATAATTTTTAGGCTGGAAATGGAGAAATTGTGTTGAAGATCAGAAGTTTTTCCTGGAAATAAAGCAATTCAAAATACAAAAACCTCATACAGAAATTTAGATGTATCCAGACTGTTCCCATTTTTCTTGTCACCATTTTACATCCCATTTTAGCCAAACAGTCTATCTTGGCACGACTCTAAAGATCATTGATAAGAGCTCAGCAAGTTTTTATTTTACAAGGTTATCCTTACAAGCAGAATTAGTATTTCCACAAACAATACAATTTAGCCATGTACCAGAAAATCAAAAGTTTGTGTAGTAGTCAGAATGTGATAATTATTCTTTTATTTATAGAATGTTCTTTAACTTAACTATTAAGCTGTGGCAGCTATTTTTACAATAGTAGTAAACTGGAATTAAAGGGGTTTTGCCATAATCTAATGTTGACGTGGGATCCTCCAAAATGGGTATTTGATCACTTTTCTAAATATGTCATCAAAAAAGTGAAGCCTATGAGAGCTACAGCCTGACTTACATGCCCTTGGTTTCTTGACAGTTTACATTAGACACGACCAGGAGCTGACAGGAGCTGATCTGGCCGTGCTTGCAGTGTTTTCACTTCTTATCTGATGGCAGGGAACATAAATGAGCTTTGAAGGGACTGGGGAGAAAGATCATGTGTCGTTTTTGTATAGAGAATCCACTGGTTGTAATGTATTATCTATCTGAGTAAACCTGCAGATGCTCTCTGCTCAGCCTGCCTCCCTCTCCCCCTGCAGCTGTTCATGAAGGAATGAAAGAAGGCTGCCTGCTGAGCTTATCTTCTCTCCTGAGCAAATAAGAGGGAGAAATAAAATACATATAGCCTGTGCACAATACAGTTCTCCTCTGTGGATTAGAAAAATGTTTGCTCAACTACAGAGACTGAATATCAGGAACGTGCATGGGAGGTGGAGCGATGACATCACAGAGGAGGCACTTGTTTTTTTAAACATAGAAACACAACATCCCTTTTTTCAACCCCCAAGAGGGGAGTATCAGCCTGTTAGGTGAGGAAATCTCTTCTTGGCAAAACCCCTTTAATGATATGAAATTGTGTTAAAACAACATGCTAAGAAATTTATAGTTTAATGTTAGGTTCTAAGAAGATGATTCAAAATGGAAAACCGATATGGTGACACTAACTACCTGTTATGATTCCCCCAGAAATTGGTACCGTAACACGATAGAAAATAAGTAATATCTCTGGAAGTAAGGGAAGCACAATGACCAGACTTTCTCTGCTGTTTTAAATTCAGATATTACAAGTTAAGATTCAAATTAGAATTCTGGAGAAGGGTTGTTAATCCAGTGATTTATTTCAATTGCCAGTTTGAAGTTCGTAAGGATTTTTATTTATTTTTTTTTTTCCCTTAAAATTTACTTCTAGAGCATGTGGTTTTTGCCTTCTTTTGGCTCCACAATGTAGGACTTTAGACTGAACTATATGGAAGTATGTGTTTTTTTTTTTTTTTCTTTTTTTTTTTCTTCCATCCTTACAAACTATGTAATTGTATATGAGTATTTGTACATGTTACATGGCAATCTCCTTTAAGGATCACTATAATATTACTCCATTGAATACTGTTGTAGAAATTCAGCAAAACTCTAAGGGGGACATTTATGAAGATCGGCGTGTTGAAGCGCCTGGTTTCACTTTTTTTTTTTTTTTTTTTTCCCATTAAAACTGCGCCTGATGTATGTCGGTGCCGAATTGCGCTCATACATGTGGGGCAAACTTCGATGCCTCCGGCAGACAGACCACATTGAAATTGGTCTGCCTGTCGGAGCTCTAATGTGCCTCACTTTGTCAACCCGCATTCATACATGCGTCAGATTTCGAATGTGGTGCGTCCCGCCCCAGAACACCCACAGAACACACCTTCATGTTAGGCGCATACGAAAGTGGCGAAGCTTGCGCCTAACAGCGCATTCCTGTGTCCGACAGCAGAGTCGGCACCGTGAGGCGCAGTATACGCCTGAAAACAGGCGAAATGCCCGATCATACATGTCGCCCTAAAACCGGAAACTACCTTTGAATTACAAATGCCTAATTTTGGAAGTAGATCTCATACTTCTGTGACTAAATCTTATGTCTGTGACTAAATCTAATAGATGATGCACTTTATACTGTGTATATTGTCTGTAGCATAACCACTGCTTGTGAACAGTAATAGTCCTTCTGCTGTTGTAATATTTTTAAACTCCATTTCTGTCTACATTAACCCAATTAAGGCCAAGTGCAAAATAAGAGTAAATGAAGCATCAGATCAGTATCAGGACCTCACCGAGAGACAATATTACAGTAGATGAAAAGATGCTCTGTAAACAGCTGTTATAGGATCCTGACATCAGAAATCATAACTTTTTGTTTCATTGAGCTTAAAAATGTCCAATACTTAGGAAAACTTTACTACTTTGGCATCACTATGGGATTCTCCTCTATCGCCAATAAAGCCATTTACTTGTATCCAGTTGTCATATGAATATTTGGTAACTGAGCTCCTTGCTTGGAGTATCCTTGGTGAGTGAAGGGAGAGTGACATCAGGTCCAGTATGGATCTGTTTATATAGGGCACACTCCCTGCAGACCATTAAGTGCTTGTAAAGTCTTACTGTCCAGCATGTCTCCCGTGTCTACAAAAGCTGAGACTAGAGCATTTGAAAGAGCAGAACGTAATTACTGGTATTAGGATTTCTTTGGCAATTACTAGGGAAATTAGTTTAAGTATTTTTCATTGACCAGATAAAGGCTTTCTTTTTTTTTTTTTTTTTTTTCTTTATCATTGAGAAAGTAATCAATTATTAAAAAAAAAAAAAAAAAAAAAGTATAAACTACAAAGGTTTTGTCTCTATGCAATATGTGCAGTGATGTATGATGGTGACCATTTATATCTCACATGCCGAGATCTATCTATCTACGTTCCTTTTTTTTTTTTTTTTTTTAAAAACCTTAATCCTTGCAAATGTTTAATTATTTAAAGGTGATAAAGAGAAACAATGTTGCTTCACATCCTTATGAGGTTGATTTCAGAAGTATTGGGAAACTTCATCCAGTTTTTCTCTTTCCAATCTGCAACAAAAATCCACATGAAACCCACTGTGTAAGAACATGTATAGCCGAGCTCCTATTATGGACTTGAGTTTCATACAGCCACCTTTATAAATACCAGTAATATCTTTAATGGTAAATGAACACTAAAATAAACATTATAAGGCAATGTTCAAATGATGAGTAAAATTTACTTGTCCGACTCTATTCTTAAATGAGTATTTAGTATGGATTTTGGTCATTTTTTCCTGGTGAATTTATAATCCGAAAATAAGCCCCATTCATCTCTATGGGGTTTTGATTGCGGATCCACATCCAAAACATACAAAGTTTTAAGATGCATATTCCATGAGGTTTTAGCCATCCCCATTTACCTCAATAGTAAATTTTTCACGTAGAATAAGAATAACCATGTTGGGTTTTTTTCTCTTAAAAACCCAAATACATGTTGTATGATCTGCATCGTATATTTTCGATTGTGGTCAATAGGGGTGATTTCCTTTTGATTTTGGACAAGTATTTCAGGTCCGAATTCGACTTGAAATACTCGTCGTGTGGACATGGCTTAGTGGGTCATACATGGAGGTAACGGCAAACGTTGAGTACCAAGATTAAAAAAGGTAACCTAGTATATTGGATAAAAATGTAAAAAAAATTAAAATTTTTATTTATATCGTGCCAACATATTATGCAGCCCTTGACAATGTAGAGGGTATAAGTGCAGACAAAAACCAAACATATAGTAAAAAGCTACTAACAGATCAGACACTTGTTATGCGGCTTCTGCACGCAAGAGCTTAAAATCTGAGGGTGTAGGGGTGAGACGAAAGAATAACATATAGTATATCAGAAATATTTCACATACAATATTGTGCATGCATTTTAGTTGAAGGGGTTTTATCACCATGCTAAGCTTGCTGTTCATAGCCAGCTTCAACTTCCTACAGGTAGGCTCAGGTTGTGGGTGGTTCTACAGCAGTGACTGGCATATTTGCTCTGCTATTCCTAGCTGAGCCGGTTAGAGGGACGTTGGTGTTGGAGACTTCTAAACAGTAGTTCACAAGGCTATTGGTTTAACCTAAAGGGTTAATTTTTGTTAGTAATATTAAGAAGCTATGTCCTGCAGATAAGAAACAGCAGGGAGTGACATCCCCATCCCTGCTCGGGGATGTGGAGCCTGTTAGAGCAGAAAGAGGGGGTTGGTAACCTAGGGAAGCTTTTATACATTAGCAGGAGTTAAAATCTTCACTTCTTAAAGGGAATCAATATCGGAATGGCAATGTATTCGGTCATTAGATTTGTATTTTTTTTTTTACTTTTCTCTACATGTTTAAGGGTATGTTCACACGGCTTATTGCGGCGCCGCAATAAGCCGTGTGTTTTGGGACCAGGCGCTGATCAGCGGGTAATTCCAAAGCACCGCCGGCCCCATTGACATACATTGTCAGCATCGCGTAAGCGTCGGTAACAATTGTCATGTCAATTCTCCCCCGCGCGTACAATAAGATCATATTGTACGTGCGGGGGAACGACGCGTAATCCATAGCTCTCAATGACAGCTATGAATTACTGTAATTGCGGCGCACATTTTGCCATGTATAATACGCAATAGGTGGCAAAATGTACGTCGAAACACGTGGCAATTTAAGCCGTGTGACAGAGCCTTAAGCTAATCTGGAAATACCTCTTAAACAAAGAGCTCTATTGCTTCTCTGCTAAATACATTAACTTTCTGCAGCCTCCGAATCCTATTCAAGATAGCAGACCCATAATGTCCGGACTCGAGGATGCTGCTATGCTGCATCGAAGTTTGCCCCGCATGTATGAGCGCACTTCGGCACCGACATACTGTACATCAGGCGCAGTTTTCATGGGGGGGAAAAAAAAAAAAAAAAAAAAAAAAAAGTCCCATGTCTGAACATGAGCTTAATGTCTACAAATATTATATCTGGACAATTATCAATTCAGTAAGGGAGGAAGGGGACTTCGTAAAAGGATAAACTGAACAATAAGTAAAAGAACAGAATTCACATTTGCAGAATACTGACCCAAGAGAATGAGGGGTCCTCTTTAAGGAGTGTCACAAAGATAAGATCTCCATCTGATAAATAGTCTATGATTAACACCTTCCTATTTCTCTTTTTAGGCTCCTAATTGTCAGATTATCTCTCATCACTTGTGTGTTACTGTGTCTCTAATTATAGCATTACTCCAAAACCTCCGTGCCAAGCTGCTCATGAGTGTGTGCTCTGGTGGGATGGTACATGTGGACTTATTACTCAGTGTAATGAAAAGAGCCGTCCAGTATAGGTCTAAGCCTATGGCCACACATAAACATGTTGAGTGTCACAGTTCTACACAACGTGTGTGTGATTTTTATCTATCCTATGTATTTTTCTGTAGTCAGATGCTAAATTGTGAATGCCTTGGAAAATAAGACTATAATTTAGATTCTGTTCATATTCATGCAAGTCCCCCATGTATATAGTGTATGTATATAACAGTAATGTCTGCCATTGACTTGCATTGTAAAAAAGCATAGACTTTGTGGTATGTGTTTTATGGGGGATCCCCTTGTATAAAGTACTTCACTGCTCTTTTGCACACCATGGAAAAAATAATCCTGCACCCCAGCTGTGATAGAGATTATTTCCCCTTGTGCCTCTGCAAGGTTATTTTTCAAATAGTTTTCCTTTACAGCAGGTCTTCAAAATAAATGCATAATATTTAATGTTAAGTGCCATATACACAGAAAAACCAACAGCACAAGTAAAAACTGCATCTGAATCTACCTGTTGCAAAATAAGAAAGGTGCAACCATCTTCAATAGTTCTATTGATCTTTGCCAAAAGGTAATAAAATATCTTTTAGGTCAAAGCAACAGAAGATATCATGAGTTACTAGCAATATAAAAAAAGCACAAAAGGGAAAAAAATCTGATAACATACCTAAAAATGTTTATTTATTGGATCTCATAGGTGCCAAATCATCAAATATTCTGAATTTTCAAAAGCTAATAGAAAACGTTGTACAAAGTTTAACTATAGAGGTAGAGCACCTCCACAGCCAGAAAGATGGAACCCTGGATATTAAAGGATACAGGGACTGAAAGCTTATGGCTTTTGGCTCTGAGAGATTTCAGATTATTTTGTGCTATATATATCTGTCTATACACATACCCACTTGAACCCCATTATAATCAAAAGCTGAAATAACACAGAATAAACATCCCGATCCAATGTAATCTACAGGATAAAAAAACATGTGGATGTGATCTATAAATCTTCACTACCCTGAAGTGTCCAAGAGGATTATAATGGATTATGTGATCCTTTGGGAGGATTTAATAGCTGTGAATATTCCTTAAACATCATGGGGCTTGTGCATGTGAGCCCTCCTCATGTCAGCTCCTATTACAGAGGAGAGATATACTACGCCGTCTATGTTGGTACCATGTAACATGACTAATACATTGTTAGCACATTCTTCTATTGCTATCAAACTGCAAAAAAATATCTGGATAGGCCTGGAATCAGCAACAGCACAATCTCCAATGAAACTTTATGGTGGTGCTCCTCTGTGCACTTTCTGTGCATCAGTTCTCTGTTAGAGTGTACTAAAGGTCAACAGTTATGGTGGTTACTTAACAATAAATGTATACACTGAGCACAGGACACAGCAACTACAGCACAGAATGTGCGTTGCCAAAAATACAGAATGTGGCTAAAACTGAAGGTGAATTTTTTTTTTTTTTTTTTTTGCTGCATAATGTTGGAGGTATTCTCATAAAAGAGGATTTGTAATAAATGTGTTGGGTATTTATCGTCTGAGACTATATATTATTGGGTGAAGTCATGCCAAATATGTGTAGGAGTGAAACACCACTTGAAAGCTTTGTTTTCCCTGTGTGTTACTGTAGATTTCCCACAATCTATCAGCTTCTAGCTGTTATCCCTAAAATACATTTTCCATCACATCCGTAAATGTGTTAGCTGGATGGTTAGCAGACACCAGGGTCGGACATGGACAGGATTGGGCTGACCTAAAGCTAATCAGGCAAAAACCTTGGTGGGCCCCTGGGCAGGCTGGGGGCTGCTTTCAGGGAGAAAGGCAGACAGCAAGGGAGACATGTATGATCGGGTTTTTCACCCTTTTCTGGCATCAAATGCGCCAAAGGGATCAGTCTACAATGTTTAATGCGCCAGACGAATGTGTTCGGCGCATTGTTCGTAAAACTCAACACTTTTTAATGTGCCTAACATGAGGGGGCGTTATGGAGGTGTGATGCACCACACTCGTAAGATTACACATCTATGAATGCGGGTCGGAAAAACTAGGCGCGTTACTGCTCGAACAGGCAGACCTATTTCAATGTGGTCTGTCTGAGCCTGAGGATTCAAAGTGGAGCTAGATTTGCTGTTAGGGAAAAAATGTCCCTTATTTCGCAACTTACACCAGTACAATAATAAAAAGTAATTTATATTATATTTATAAAACTAATATAAAATGTTATTTAAATTTAATAAAAAAATTATCATATAAAATTAATATAAAAATATATAATTATAAAAAATATCTCCTATAAAAATGTATTTAAAGTTAAAAGAATCTAAAACTAAATTTACATTAAATAGACCACTGATTATGATCAGATTTTAATTTTTGCTACATGAAATTTATTTTTGCTGCTCTCACCCTTTTATTCTACATACAGCAAGATCAGTTTCTATTCATTGACATGCTGTTCTAGTAACTTCTCTTATTTCCAGCCTATCTATATCCTTTATACATGTTGGGGGCATTACTAATGCGCCTAAGTTTTGTAATGTGCCTAACACATAGACGAGGCGCGATGAACTTTAGACACCATTTATACCCGCACAAAAAACACTTTCATACATTCAGGCGCATTATACATTGAAAATGTTACTTGACAATTCACTTTGATGCGCCTTCCTTCATACATGTCTCCTCAAGAGTCAAGTGCAGTCCTGTACAGGATGGTCCCCAAGAATCAACTTCAGTAGTCGCCTCAGGCACCTCGGTCCAGCACTGAACATGTACAGCAAGCTACGCTGTGCAGGAATGGTACTTGGGTGCCTTTCTCTTTAGTAGCTCACTACACAACACCTCCCCCTAAATACCTAACAATTCACCGTTTTGAATTATCAAAATAAGTTATTTTCACTACAGGTAATCTAATAGTCAGTAGAAATCTGATTTTAGGGTGCTAACTAACTTGGCCCCTATACAGCAGTATAAGTTATACATATAGTGTCCTCTGTAAGCCCCAGACAGTAATCTAACTGTTGAACTCCACCTGCAGAAAGGTTTTAAAATGTCTGCTTTTTTTCCACCATTGTGTTTAATGTAAGGGTATATTCACATGATGTACAGTACACGCCGCAGCACATCGTGTGTTTCAGGAGCTTGCGCCAATACGCTCGTACTCCCGCGGCGCGGGGGGGCCGGCAGTGCGCCGGCCCCCTTGACATGCATTACTCGTGGCATGTATTCGCCGCTAATAATTGACATGGCACTTATCTCCCCGCGCGTACAATACGATAGTATTGTACACGCGGGGGGACAAGGCGTAATTCATAGTTCTCTATGAACTATGGATTACCGTAATTTCGGCATGCATCTCACCCTTATTAGAGCGCAAATACGCGGTGAAATGCACGCCGAAATTACCCCGTGTGAACATACCCTAATGTAACTAAAATAAACAATAGTGAAGGTTCACATTACCATGCTGCTATCCCCTTGCTCCTCCCTGGTGACATGAACAGGTTTCCTTGATATAAAATGATGTACCGACATTAGTTCTTCTCTAATGCCGTTCACTCTTTAATGTACCTATCTACCTTGTCTATGTACAGTAAAGATCCATCACATTTCTTGATAAGCCAGCTGTAGTAAATACTTGCGTTCAGGGCTGTATTTATAGGTCATGCTGCCCTAGGCACTAAACCTGAATACGCCCCCATTAACAATTTGCATTACCACGCCCCTTTTACAACAAGCCACGCCCACTATAACCATGTAACAGCTCTAGAAGAAAGCTAATTGAAGAGTTAGCTGTCACCCAGCTTTGCTAGACGTTGGAGAACCTATTCAGCATCCAGGAAAGCTGGGAGATAACACCAAACTGTGCCTGAACTTAAACCTCTACACTACAACCAATATTTCCACCATATAGTGGTAGACACCAGTGTACACAGAGCATCCTCCTACTGTATATACAGTGTACACACATCATACTGTTTAAACCCCATATAGTGGTAGTACCAGTGTACACAGGCTCTGCAGACTGTATATTATCTCCATACAGTGACCATATAGTGGTAGACACCAGTGTACACAGGCTCTGCAGACTGTATATTACCTCCATATAGTGGTAGACACCAGTGTACACAGGCTCATCATACTGTATACTACCACCATACAATTACCATATAGTGGTATACACCCTCAGTGCAATGCACCCGTAGTACAGCCCACAAACACAGTAATTCATAGCTCTCACTGAAAGCTATGATTAGCTGCTGGTTTCGCCAATGTGTACTGTGCGCTGGAAGAAAAGTGACATGTAAAAGTCTATGGGAGTCGGCACACACCGTTATAGAAGTACACGCCGGCCAGCACATTCTTATACAGTACAGCACATCACTATATGCCGCAAGAAGCCAGGAAAAAGAACAGTAGGTATAACCACAAGGATAGGTGGCTTAGATACTCAAAGCCAGCAGGTAGGATAACAGGATAGGCTTAGATGCCCAACGCCAGCAGGTAGGATAACACCGGATTGGATTCCTAATACCCCATGTCTCTGACCCTGACCCCTCCTAACACCCCACATCTCTCCACCTCCTCCCCTCAACCCACTTGTCTCTCACCCCTCCCCCCCGCACCTCACATCATGTCACCCCACAGCATCCCTTCCCACAGCCCGGCACCCCACAGCATCCCTTCTCACAGCCTCCCTCCTCACAGCCTCCCTCCTCACAGGGACCCGAGGAGACCTCTTCTCTTTCTGTCCTTGCTGTGCTGGGGAGGAGTGGGCGGGGCATCGCTGCTCTGCTCTCTCTCTGGCAGCTCCTGACTTCAGCTGCTCACTCTGCTAGGGAGAGAGAGAGAGGGCGGAGCTGCGCTGCTCCACTCCATTCCCAGCAGCCACTGCCACCAATGTAAAGGCAGCTGCCAACACCGCCTGCTCGGGGGAGGGGGGCGCTCTGGGGCCAGAAAAAAAAAAGTTAAGTTAAAAAAAACACACACATCGACCTCCTGCTGTGCCGCCCCCTTAAAGGTGCCGCCCTAGGCACCCACCCACGGGTGCCTAGTGGGAAATACGGCCCTGCTTGCATTCCTTATGGAATAATACATCTAGAACATCTTCTCTTATAATTCTATTATACTGTTCCTCTGTTATTCCTTCTAGAAATATATTACTGAATCAGTCATATGGGTGTTACCAATTGGGAAGTTCTGTCCTGACAATCAATGCTGACAGTCAGTGTCTGCAGGAACACACCCTTTATTAGTAACACCCATATGACTGATTCAGTAATATATTTCTAGAGGGATTAGTAGAGGGACAGTACAAGAGCATTATAAAAGATGTTCCAAAACTGTTACTTAAAGGGGAAGTTAAGTATTTACAAAAACAGTTGTCAGGAGAAGGTGCTTGACAAAAGGGGAGTGTTCTCCCGAAACGTTAGTCTCACTACAGACATGGATGTTTTATTGCTAGGCTATGCCTTGAATGTCTGGCAGGTGTGGAACCCACCATTGGAACCCACACCTATCTCCGAAACGATCCTCGAAATCTCTCTCATAGACCTGAATGGACATTCTAATTGCAGCCAAGCATGGCCACTTGGCTAAATAAGGAACCCCAATTCAAATCTATGGGAGTCCTGACCTGCTCTCTGGTCTGGGTTCAACCTCTAGGACACGCTCCCATCGAGCATTGATGGCATAGCCTAGTGACATACCATCAATGTCTGTAGTGAGACAGCCCCTTTAACTTGTTGAGGAGCACCTACAGATGTGAATTACATTGCAACATACAATTGAAACCAGAAGTTTACATACCTATATAAAAAGACACATATGCATGTTTTTCTCACTAACATGAAATCAAAATAAGCCTTATCTGTTTTAGGTCAGTTAGGATTACCAAAATTATTTATATTTGCCAAATACAAGAATAATGACAGAGAATTTTTAAGGCGTTTTTATTACTTTTGGCAAAGTCAAAAAGTTTACATACATTTCATTAGTATTTGATAGCATTGCCGTTAAACTGTATGACTTTGGTTAAACATTTTGGATTTCCTTCCACAAGCTTCTCACAATAGTTGGTAGGAATTTGGGCCCATTCCTCCTGACAGAACTGGTGTAACTGAGCCATGTTTGTAGGTCACCTTGCTCGCACCTGTCTTTTCAGCTTTGCCCATAAATTTTCAATAGGATTGAGATCAGAGCTTTGTGATGTCCACTCCAAAACATTGACTTAGTTATCCTTAAGCCATATTGTAACCAGTTTGGCAGTAGCTCCAGGTCCATTTTCAACCAAGCTTTAACTTCCTGGCTGATGTCTTGAGATGTTGCTTCAGTATTGCCACATAATCTTCTTCCCTCATGATGCCATCTATTTTGTTAAGTGCATCAGTCCCTCCTGCAGCAAAACAACCCTACAACATGATGCTACCACCACCGTGTTTTACAGTTGGGATTGTGTTCTTAGGCTTTCTCCCTTTTTCTTCCAAACATAGCAATGATCATTAAGGCCAAACAGTTTAATTTTAGTTTTGTCAGACCACAAGACATGTCTCCAAAAATGTAGGTCTTTGATCCTGTGTGCATTTGCAATCATTAATCTGGCTTTTATAACATTTCTTTTGGAGTAATGGCTTCTTTCTGGCAGAGTGGCCTTTCAGCCCATGTTGATACAGTACTCTTTTCACTGTGGATAATGACACAATCTTACCAGCTTCCGTCAGCATTTTCACAAGGTCTTTTGCTTTAGTTCTTTGGTTGATATGCACATGTTGGACCAAAGCACGTTCATCTCTGAGATACAGAACCCGTCTCCTTCCTGAGTAGTATGATGGTTGGGCATTCACATCTTACTTGTACTTGCGTATAATTGTTTGTACAGATGAACGAGGCACCTTCAAGTATCTGGAAATTGCACCTAATGATCCAGACCTGTGCAAGTCCACAATTCTCTTCCTGATATCTTGGCTGAGTCCTTTAGATTTTCCCATGATGTTGCACACAGAAGCAGTGTATCTGGTGTGAATTAAAATCCATCCATCCAGGTGTGTCTTATTAACTCAGATGTTGCCAATAAACCTATCAGAAGCTTCCAAAGACATGACATCATATGGGCTGTCCCAAATTATTTAAAGGCATAGTAATCCTAGTGTATGTAAACTAGGGCTCGGACTGGGCCACCGGGGGACTGGGGAATCCCCCGGTGGGCCCCCCCGAGCTGCTGGGGGCCCCGGAGGCAGTGCCGTCGCTCCCCGGGTCCCGTCCGTGCATCCGGTCCCTGGACGCCCTGGCCTATCCCAGCTCCCAGGAGAGCCGTAGTGGACTAATGTCCCCGACTCCCGGAGCTGCGCGGTGTCAGCGGAGCACAGCGCCACTAGCGCTGCGCTCCGCTGATCTCCCCGGCAGGCTGAACGCATTAGGCCTTCAGCCTGTCGGGCGCCGGCCCCTACTGGTGACGTAGGCAGCACGGTGACGTCACTTCACCGCGCCGCCTATGCAGGGCGGCAGTACGGAGCCGGCGGCACCTCGGAACGGTCGGAGCAGGAGCCCGAGCCAGGTAAGTGGCTGTTTGTTGTTTTGTTTTTTTTTTAAACTACCCACAGGGGCTCTGTTTACAAGGGGGGCCCTGACTACAAAAAGGGGCCCCTGACTACAAGGGGGGGCCTGGCTACAAAAAGGGGCCCCTGGCTACAAAAGGGGGGGCCCTGGCTACAAAAGGGAGGGGGCCCTGGCTACTAGGGGGGCCTGGCTGGCTACAAGGGGGGCCCTGACTAATAGGGAGGCCTGGCTGGCTACAAGGGGGGCCCTGACTAATAGGGGGTCTGGCTGGCTACTAGGGGGGCCCTGGCTGGCTACAAGGGGGGCCCTGGCTACAAAGGGGGCCCTTGCTACCTACATGGTAGGGCCCTGACTACAAGTGGGGCCCTTGCTCCCTACCGGGGGTCCCGACTACAAACGGGGGCCCTGGCTACCTAAATACTAAGGTAGCTCTGACTACCTACACAGTAGCTAAAGGGGGCGCCCTGACTTCCTGCACACTACCTAAAGGAGGCCCATAACTACCTGTATACTACCTAAAGGGGGTCCCTAACTGCTTGCAGCCTATATAAAGGGGACCCTAACTACCTACAGCCTACCTAACTGGGGTCCACCAACCTAACTGTAGCCTATCTACTTTCCTAACTGGGGCCTGCTTATCTACCTGGGGGCTATTTACATACCCACCCATGGCTAGGAACCCACCAACCAACCTTGGGCTGGCCTACCAACTTATCCAGCGGGGGCATACCTACCTAAAGAGGGCCTATCTAGTTACCTGGGACCTCTTCCCACCCTCCAACCCCTTAGGATACTAGGCTTGTACCTGCTCTCCCACCCCTGGGAAGTTTGTACAGAGGTGGGAATAGGTAAAGAGGTGCTGGAAAATTGAGGATTCTAAGATATTTGTGTGTAATTTCTGCAGGGATGAGTTGTGGCTGGGACAAGTCATCATGGTGGTGTGGAACGGATGCAGAAGAGAAGGGGAAAAAGAACAACGAGAAGAGAACGACTCCTCAGTCAAGACGTCTCCGGTGAGTCCCTCATTTCAGGGGTTATTTTTTATATTGTAATGTGATGTGACCTGAGCTGGTGTCTGACCTCTATGTGGTTCTATATGGCAGGTGTTGTAGTTATACCTGATCTGGTGTCTGACCCTACTCTATGTGTTGTAGTTATACTGGTGGTGTTGTTTTTTATGGTTTGTATATCGGCGCGGGTATAGTGGCAGTGTACATGTGTCGCTGATTGTACGAGTGAGGGAACACCTGACCCTGTGATAGGAGTCTACACTTTTACTTCTTGCTGGTGTTTATTTTAGAAGGTGGTGAGGTGCGTGACCGAAGGGGGAAATCGTGGAGGTGTGTGGATATTGGGAGTGGATGCTACTTAGCCCTGTGTCTATGATATGTTAGACTGACATATGTGTGACTACATTGTACTACACAATACAGTTCTGTTTTGAACAATGTATTATGTGGTAAAATGGGCGCATTTATGTCCGAGAGGCCGGTAATATTTTCATGTACAGTATGGTGGGCCCCCGAGATCAACTCCCCTGTGGGCCCCAGACCCCCCAGTCCGACACTGTGTAAACTTTTTACTTTGCAGAAAGTAATAAAAATGCCTTAAATTCTCTCATTTATTCTGACATTTGGCAAATATAAATCATTTTGGTTCCTAATTGACCTAAAACAGGTAAGTTTTATTCTGATTTCATGTCAGATGGTGAGAAAAACAAGAATATGTGTATTTTTATATAGTGTATGCAAACTTCTGGTTTCAACTGTATTTGTATGTCTAGAAAACTGGAAGGTATTAAAAGTATAAGAAGAAACATCTGACTGTCTTTTCATGAAAGTGACTATGCATCTCAATTGCAGTCAATTTGCTGTCTTCTGTAAAATGATGATGAATACTGGGGATGCTTGTGAACTGCTAAGCCTGTATGTGTAATAAATATGTATATGTGTGTGTGTATATGTGTGTGTGTGTGTGTGTGTAAGATATATATATATATTACTGTATGTGCTGCGGCTGGTACACTGATATATTGGTCACTTTAAATGTCATTGTCAGATATCCCAGGTTATTTTTTCAGTTAAGGATTCATTGGTGGTCATGGTGTAGAACTTACATCAGTCTTTCATGAACTTAACACCCAGTTAAATCCCATGAATAATAATATACTTTGGTGAGTTTTTTGGATACTTAGGGAATAAATAAGCTTCATAAATGGAGAGGGTTGTAAAGCTGCTATACTGATAAACCTGCCCCAATGTTCAGGACACTGAAGTCTTCAGCTTTTTTTTTTTAACCCTACAATGCATGCATTTTTATTTTCTGACACAAAATGTGGACAGCCTGCAAAGATAATTGGAGTTAGGGGGAAAAATTAAAAAATGAAAAGGTTCACCTTAAGGCTTTTAATCATATGTATCCAAAATTCTACAAATAGCATTGTGGGGTTATTCACAGTATCAGTCCAATTACACCAGGAGTGGTTCCTAAGGAGCGAAGAGTATAAAGACAAACTCTATAGTAGACAATGCATCAAATACTACACTAAACTGTCTAGTGCGAGTCTAATCAACTTAGCTATAGTTGACATTGTCATTTAATGGGAAGGGATCACCACTGCCTGCCAGGACTTGTGGTTCCAAAACTACAGATCCTGTATTAGACGAGAAAGGACAATCATTTAAACCGTGCAGGAAAAGGAAGCAATGCGGTGCAAAGACCCAGGGAAGGCAGGAAAATTATAGAAGAGTGCTAAAAAAAAAAATCAAATAATGCAGAGCTGGTCCTGATGAAGCGCATTATCCTATGTCCGAAACGTGTTGTCAGATTTATTTGTTTAATAAGGAGCTCAGCTAGCTTTGCTAAAGTTTTTTTTTTTTTCTGTGTGTGTGTTCATCTTTCATGCTTGCAGCTGGAGTGATAGTGTAGGGGTCTGAGGACCTTACCTGGATTTAACTTATCCAAGTGTCATTTGTGTGGTGCCTCACCTGCACACCCATTTTGGGTTAGTGCACCAGTCACTGTTCTCTTTCCCCTGCATACCACACTAGGACAGCAACTGTTCTCTTTCTTTTTATATATATATATTTTGCATATTTCTAGCAGATTCTGTATTCAAAGCAGGAGTTTACAACGACTGTTGCTGTACACCAATCCCCCCACCCCCTCTGTGCATATGCTAATACCCAATGATGGGAGTAATGAGGGAGATCATTGGCTAGAGCCTCAGGTTTGTGTACAGTAATCACACAGGGTCTAAGCATCCTTGCTGCTCTGAGGTTTGCAGGGTGTGGGGCTATGAGTATGATAATTACATATTGTCATCCTTACAACACTGTTATTTAACCCTTCTACTGCCAGAGAGGAAACTACATCATACTAACTGCAGTGTCCTAAAGTCCCGCGTCATTCCTGTAATTGCCAACTTCAGGGCATCACTTCTTGTTCAATATTAAGCTGTGATGCCCAACAGCGAGCTGCTGGTACAGAAGTGGCACCAGTTCACACTGAGCAGTCCTGGAATAACCGCAAATGGTTTACAGCTCCGGAGTGAGAGGAAAGAGGAGGAAGACTCAAGCGTCCTAGAAATAAATGAAGAAATGGATACAAGAACAAATAAACCGGCCCCCTATATCTGCTCCATCAGCGGTAACAGACTGTGCCCCCTGATTGTAGAATGACCCCCCATGCTCAATCCGCAAAAAATCACGGTATATATGTGCTTGGTATATGTGTGTGTGTGTGTTATATATATATATATATATATATATATATATATATATATATATATATATATATATATATATATATATATATTATATATATATTACATGTTTAATTATATAATCTCTATCGATCATGTAATATAATTATATAAAACATGTTTTATATATATATTACATGATCGATAGAGATTATGTATATATCGATCATGTGTAATATATATATATATAATCATGTAATAAATATATATTTATTTATATATATTACATGTTTTATAAAATCCGCTGGCTAGAACAAATAAATTAAAATATATATCTATATCTCTTGTGCTCCAATGTATTGTATGCACACACAATGTACATAAACTAAATAAGATCGAGCAATCCTGTCGCCTATTAATTCAATAAAAGGCAGGACTGGAAAGGTTTCTGTAACCCACATAATTCATATAACACAAACCATAGATGTAATGTACTGAAGAGATCTAATACATCGAATACACAAGTATAATATACAGAATAAATATAACCACATTCTGCATGGAATATATAGCACAAATTTATAATAAAATGTGTATATAATGTGTTAAATTATCCTGTCTTGTATTCTATAATAATTCGCCCTTTGATCTACATTAGACTCGATGGATCCTATCGAGAATGTATTGTATTTAATGTGATAGAATATATATGTTCTGTCTTACATTATGACACTTTGTAGGTTATTCTTATATATAGTGTTTATATTTGTTATCGTTGTTGTGTAAACTGTATTGAACTCTCCCTTTGATGTGACTAATCTGCGTTCGGATCGATAGATTTTAATTGAATATCTTCCATGTATTGTCAGGTAACAGGCTGCCCTATGTCCTCTTTGTTCCAGATGTGACAATCCTTTAGATTATATCAGATAACACCTGGCTGGTGATGTAGGGTTTTCATCATCCTTACCAGGATCTATCCATTCTCGGTTTGAATGGAGACTGGACTCGTGGAGGGTGTGGGTTCTCTGTAGATCACAATACTGACTCCTTACTATTTTGCTTGGTGTCCTATTATAACTGCTCAGTGTGTCCAGTATGACATGTACCCAGTGGTGGGGTGTATAAGGGGTGGGCAGCAATAATTCCGTTACAGTAGCATTGAAGGTAAGGCTGGGCACTAGGTACAGACAACCTGTAAGTAAAGCCTTCAGTGGTCAATGGAGAGGAACAGCTCTTGAGCCAATAGTAGCAGTCAGGAGTGGGAGGAGGGGCGCATTCTGGTTGGTATTGGGGAAGGACTTGTGGTCCACTCTTTATCCCCCTCCCTTCTGCTCTCTTTAACCCATCTGCCTTCATCTCCTTCACGCACAAGTACGACCCCAGACTCTACACTAGCAAAACATCACCTTCTATTCTATACGAGGAGATGGGAAGGAGGCCAGCAGACCTCACACCTCACCAGAACTAGCACTGGAGCTGGCAGGACCTGTTCTTCTCCCGGAGTGTCCTCAGCATTTAGAAGCATCTGTAATAACACAGTAAGTATAAGAGACATTAGTAAACTAGGAACTGCACACATCCTACATCCCGGGATGAGGGTCGTGGAGATGGTTACATCTAGTGGGCTGCTGCTGCTGATGGCTCAGGGTGTCAATGCTTCCTCCTTAATGTGGAGAGATGTGTTCATTATTGTGACCTTTCCACTGACCCCATGTTCTTCTATGTGAGTGTCACGACCCTGTTTTGTCTGACCCGTTGGCAGCCATTGATCCGGCCATTCTATCAGATTCATGAAGATTTAAGCTCCCTGTGCTCAGCATTGTTCAGCGATCATTAGAAGCAGGTTATATGACCAGGCTGGTTAACCCGGGAGCACAAACCCTGCTGTCCCTGGAGCGACAGAGCTCAGTACCCTGCCTGGAAGGCGCTGATCCTGGAGAGGGTCATGAGGATGATGGGCATTAGGATTGGTGTTATTCTGCTGATAAGATAATTTTTTATTGTAGAAGTTGTTTAAACAAAACACACACATTATATATAAATAATATATTATTTATAAATATTATATTCTATCCTGGGATGTTTTTTAAATATAAGTATATATTTAAATTTTAGATATGAGAATATGAGATACAGATACTTAACATGGATAGGATTAGATCGAACTAGATCTAGTTATTATATAAATTTTATATAATATATATATTTAATATAAAACCCAACACACTTTTTAAAA